>VUQJ01028827.1:0-13323 GCA_015108635.1 Andinoacara biseriatus | reverse complement strand
TTGTGGGGGGGGGGGGGGGGGGAAATCCCCAGCAGCATTCAGATGCCTTTTTCTCTTTTTTGCCATGTTTCCAGAGCGGAGAATAGAGGGAGAGCAGAGCAGAGGAGATGATTGGGGGGGAGTTTATTACAAATAAATAACTGCTACAAATGAGCCACTCTCATTTGGGTCATGATAGAGAGGCTCTTAATTTGCCTAGTGGCAGATGAGAGGAAGGAGGAGGGTGGTGGTTTCGGGGTGGATGGAGGGGGGTGAAAATGAGGAATACAGGGAAGGATAGATGAGAAAGACACACAAATGTAATTGCGACTGATGTTTCATTCCACATATGGGGCCCTTTTGGTCCCAAGCTAGCTGCTGCTATAGGCCTAGCTGTAATTGTCCCATCTGTATAATATGGCTAGGAATATAAGGCACTATCGCTACACAATAGGCTGATGGATGGGTTATTCTGGCAGCAAGCCCGATTCTAAGACTACTGTACAAATGCACACGTTTACCAGCAACAAAGTGCAGGTGGATATGCTATCTGTGGTAATGCACTGCTCAAAAAATTAAAGAAACATTTTTAAAGTACATCAGATCTCCATGAGAAAAAATCATGCTGGATATTTAGACTGGATAATGTGTTAGGAGTGGAAGGATGACACACTGTTTGATGGAAATGGTAGTCAGTAGTTTGTATGGCTCCCAAGTGCTATGCATGCCTGACAATGTTTGGGCATGCTCCTAATGAGATGATGGAGGACCTCCTCCCAGATCTGAACCAGGGCATCACTGAGCTCCTGGACCGTCTGAGGGTCAACCTGGCAGTCTCAGATGACCTACCAGATTTAAGTCAGGCTAGCATGTCAGTGGTATCAGTTTCTTCATCCTCCAGGAACTGCCTGCGTACTCTCGCCACAGGAGGCTGGACATTGTCGTGCACCAGGACGAGCCCAGGACCCATGGGACTGATAGGCTAGGCAAGGCCAGACAGGGTGTTGTTGCCTGTAGAGGTCTGTGCGCTCCTACATGGATATGCCTCCCCAGACAATACTGATGTATCACTATTTGACCCTAGCCAAATGCAAAACTAGTTAAAAACAGTCAGAAAAGATCAGAAGGGGAAACTGTCAGTGTCCTCCACCTGTAAAACCATTCCTGTTTCAGGGGGTTGTCTCATTGTTGCCCCTCTAGTGCACCTGTTGTTAATTTCATTAACACCAAAGCAGCTGAACCTGATTAACACCCCCCTCTGCTACTTATCAATATCCCAGAAGTTTAATTGACTTGATGCTAAGCTCTGATTAAAAAGTGTTTCAATCATTTTTTTGAGCAGAGTATATACATGGTGAGGTGCAGTATTTAACTACTAAGAGGATCGTTGGAATTATAGTGCAAACTTTTATTTTGGTTTCCTATGAGTTTTCATATCTAATGTTTTCATAAGTTGTTTTCGTATATTGTACTGTTGTTTTTTTTATTCTGATGGGGAGATGCTTGTGATACTTTTAAAGGAGCTTTCGAAGGAACTGCAATCCTGTTCACATCCCACCCAACCACCCACACACACACACACACACACACACACACACACACACATCCCCCACAGCACACAGACACACGCACAGAGACACAGACACACACACAGGTACACGCACAGGTACACAAACGTGCACACATGTAAGTCACGTACGCCATGCGCATACACGTAAGCACACATCCATATATGGTAAACAATAAGAACGTTGCTGACTGTATGTTGTACCTGGAGGTTTGTGGCCTCACGTGATTTTTACTGTATGCATGTTTGAATAAAAGGCTGCGGGGGGGCAGCGGCTCGATGAAGACCCTTCCTTTGTGTTCTGAGGGACGCAGAGGACGACTTCCCTTGCAAGTAAAATAAGAGTTGTGCGTTTGTTCCTTGTTTTATAAAATGATCTGAACCTATCAAGGATCTGCACAACTGCAGCAGAATGACCAATGCAAAGCACACACACAAACAATGCTGGATGATACACACAATTCTGGTCACTATCAGTTTCAGAAGTGCTTCTTTAAAAAAATGTATTGCATTTGTATCATTTATTTTTTTATCTATCCAATTCCACCCCCCCTGCCTTTATGTCTCTCTGATATGCCCTCATCTGTCATGAATTTGGCTGGACAGACTAAAAACACAGCAAATAAGGCCATAGATCACAGGTAGCCACTGAGCGACAGGAAACAGGCAGAGAAAAATACAGAGCTTAGCAAAACAAAATCTTTCAAAATGAATCCTTGGATTCTTTCTTGCATAATTTCTACAAATAGCTTTAGGTAGCAGCCACATCCCTGTGCTAAAAAAAGGGAAACACTGGCAGGCTCAGGTTGCGACTGTAATAGAAATACACTAAAAATCTATGATCAGCAAAAGCAGTAAAACAGCCCTCTTTAATGTGCTTCTCTTTGTCATGTTTTCACTTTGCGCCACTCTTGCACCAGAGAGATGCTCGGCCTCGTAGATAACTTTACCTGTCAACAGCCATGCTACATGTTTCCACCTGTTTCCAGTTTTCATGCTAAGCTAAGTAAACCTTTTCACTCTTTTGAGCACACAGCAATGCAAGATGAAAGAAGATGAAAGAGAGGGATCAATCTTCACATCCAAATCCATAAAACAAATTGATTTTTAGAACCACACCTATGACTGAAATTGTCTTCTTAGCCAAATGAAATGTGCACAATTCATGGCATCTGACACCAGCAATCTGCACGAGCGGGGAAACTAAAACGATCCAGCACGCCTTCCTACGTCCCTCTTAACTTCCTCGCTCTTTATCTCGTGCTCTCAGTCACTGAGATTTTACAAATCAACTTTAGCCCATTTCCCTTTTCAAACTAAAGTCAGGCTGTTGCTCCGAACCACATTAAGACTTCTCCATTCCTCTCGCCGTCTCTCTCTTTGACTGTCTCACAAATCACATCCTGATCAGCCGATCAGTCATCTCTCTGCCTTCGCTGACAGGCAGCAAGGACGTGCGTGCATCTGTATTTGTGTATTAGTAAAGAGAAAGATATGTCATCCAAAAATATGTTGGCTGCAGTGCTAAATATGTAAAAGTGCAGTCAAGGTACAGTATGTCATTCAGTAATACAGTTAAGTTCAAGATTTAAAAAGTTGTCATAAAGTGTTTTAATGTATTGGACATCAGTAGTGTTGAAATGTAGGGACATACAGCACTGTGCAAAAGTCTTGAGCCACCCTGTATTTTTGTAATATTTTGCTTCCAAGCAACCAAACTTTCTTCTAACTTTTAAAATGGTCTTGAGCAATAGTTCCAGATTGTCTGCAGGTTTTTCTTTGAACATTGGCCATTTGTTCATTCATTTTCAGTCCAGTCCTCCTGCCTGAATTCTTTAACACTGACCTGTGACTTATTCATGCATAAAAAAGGCACCTAATACTGTGGATGAAGGCATTTTCAGCCTGTCACACAATCACATCATTTGCTCCAATTTTTTTTTTACTTGAATCTATGACAACTGCCAAACATAACATAGTTTGACAGCGATAAAACTTGTATTTTTGCACCAACAAATTGATTTCCAGAACAAAAAACTTGCCATAACCCAGCAAGGTGTACAACGTGTCCTTTTAAAATCTGATTAAACTGGACAAGTGGAGGACAAAAGAAGAAACAGCAGGCCCAAAAGACTACCTACAGCAGATGAACAGTATCTCAAAGTCATGTCCTTGAGAAATAGGAGACCTGACACTGGACCTGAGAGATACATCTGGCCCTCGAGTTGATCCATGTACGGTTCACTGAAGCCTCATCAGAAGTGGTCTCAGTGGAAGGGTGGCTGTCAGGAAGCCATTCTTAAGTAAGGGAAACAAGGAAAAGAGGCTGAGGTACGTTAAATTATACAAGAACTGGAGTGACATTGAGTGGCAAAAGGTCTCATGGAGCGATGAATCCAAATGTAACATTTTTTGGTTCAAACACGGTGGAGGCTCTGTCATGGTTTGGAGCTACATTTCATCCAGCAGTGTTGTGGATCTTGTCAAAATTGAAGGAATCATGAATAAAGAAAAGATCTGATTGGCAACAGCTTCATTTTCCAGCACGACAATGTTCCCAAACTAACTGCCAAAGTAGTCAAAGCACACCTGGATAGAAAAACACAAAATGGAAACTTGCCTAAAGATACAGGCTGTGTTAAAGAATGAATAGTGACTTTCAAGCTTGTTAGAATTGTACAAACTGTTTTTGCCTTATATACTTTATTTCCATGTGTGTTTGGACATGTTTCAATAAATTACAGTGCTATTCCTAGCAGAATATAAAGAAATGAGGGGTGGCTCAAGACTTTTGCACAGTACTGTAAAAAAATTATTAAATGTATTCAATGCATTTATACATTAAATGGTTTGAAGATTTCATCCTAATAGTGCACTTTCTAGTTTCCAAACTTACTGCTGTCATGAGGAAATATTACATGTCCAACCAGCAGCACATCCAGTGAGCTTCACACAGACTGTTAATGAGCACAGGAGCAACTGCCATCAACACTTCAAGCAGCACTTCCTCTTCTGTTGTCAACTTAAGAAACAGTCTTTCAGAAAAGGCTGAGGACACATATTTTTTCAGCTGTATATGTGTGATGTGAAACCAATTATTTGGCAAAAAAAAAGAAAAAAAGCTTTAAAAAAAGGGTGTTTCTAAATGCTAATTCATGGATAAATCCTTAAGCAGTTCATAGTTCAGTTAAAGTCAAGTATTACACTTGAACTTGAGCGCCCAGCATCCCAGAGGGGCTTCAGTGTCATGCTTCAGAGACAATATTCAAACAATATTCAATATTTAAAAAAAACAACCTCGCCGTCACCAATTTCAATTTGCCCATGCAAAACAAATGCTAAGACACGCTGCTCCAAAACTCAACCAATTAACTGACAGGGCCAAGGGCGCTTCTAGTAGATTTCTGTATCCTCATCTCCTCATCTCATTATTTTTCCTGTGCCTGTCTTCAATAACATTTTCTTAGCTACTTCAAAGTTGGACAAACACCAAAGAAAGTGCTATGAAAGAAGCAGACAGCAGTCTTTTCTGCATGACCTCCAAGTACAGTAAATGCTGAGTGAATTGAATATGAACCCTGTCTGATGCGGTGCCAGGGGTAGGGTTTCTCCACTGTGCAGTACAGTACGGCTCAGTACATTTCTGTACTGTAGCGAAATCGATACACGGCGGTACATCATTTGACCATTATGCCACTGTCTGAGCGGCCTCGCGGAGGCAGGGGCGAGGCCATTCGCTGCCAGCGTGTGACCTAATGAAGCTGTTTTACAAGCGGAGAGGCTTGACCTTGCCCTTTGAGTTTAGCAGTGCAAATCTGGTCATGATGTTACTACACCGAAAAGATCAGAGACCGGGCACTCTCTGTATCAATACAAGAAGTAGATCAAAGAGTCCTCAGGCTGCATTCGTCCATTTGGAAATTAAAGAACAGCTCATTATCGCAGGAATTAGGGAAAAGGAAGCTGCATGTTAGAAGCAGGACTGGTAATTATATGATAAGTAAGTCTCTTGGTACAAAGGTACAGTAGAAATCAATAGATTATGAGCTTTAATCCATTTAGTCACTTACTTTAAAGCAATTAGGTGATGTCATCCATAGGGACACACACGAAAAAGGAAATATCTGTCTCAGTGACGTCAACAAGAAAGGGCGATGACAGGATGAAAAATCTCTTTTAGCTCACTGTTTTTATTAGATTGGGACAATTTGAACGTGTAACGAGGAAACAACAGCAATGATAAAATTGATTTAGTGCCGTTGTTCATTTTTATGAGCACAAAAATGATGCGATATCGCTGAACAGACAGAGACGGACCCAAAGCTGGAGGCAGACAAAGATACATGGAGTGAAAGAACACCGCGAGGATGTGTGTGAGAGCGGGAGTGTGTGTCTCGCAAAGACACAAAGGGAGTCGTGTATAAATCCATCGCTCGCTAATCGAAAACTCTCCCCTCGCGGTGAATCAGTTTTATGTTTTTGCACTCTCTGTGCGCGCCTTCTTATATGTGAGTCACTGCTGCTATACAGATATGCGGTCTATACGCTGCAGTCCAATCCACTACTTTTAATTATGTGCGAGTGAATATGGGAAAAGGTAAATTGCTCTGTCAAGCTGGGAAATGGGCTTTTTGATGTTTGAGCTCTCATCACTTGGCATTTCTATTATTCAACAAGGAGAGAGAAATGAAAGGATGAAGAGGAGGAGGAGAGGAGAAGGAGAGGACAAACAACACAAAGGTACACCTCGCTTTTGAACATGATTGTCACAGAGTGGGAATGTACATCAAGCAGCCAAAATATCAAAACCACTGACATGGAGGGAGGGGAGAGTGTAGTTCTGTCCCATAGATGCAGATCAACTACATCTTATGTGGCAACGGCACTCCCTAATGGGAGCGGCTTCCCCCAGCAGGATTACTGTATCCCGTCTCGAGGCTCCTCCTCAAAAAATTATCATATCCCAAACTAATTGAGCATCCACAGAATGCATTGGAACAAAGCTGATCCACAGAGACCCGACTTCAGAACCCAAAGATGAGCTGCCGGCCACCACAGGACGTCCCCAAGAAGCCTCATGGTCATGACCTGAAGGGTCAGTGCAGTTTTGGAAGCAGGAGGGGCGGCTATACAATGTAAGGCAAGTGCTTTTACAGTTTTAGATATTCAGTGTAGGAGACATGCTTTCAAACAAACTGTGACAGAAGTCCAAAGGAAAGAGTGTCAGGTTCCAAGAATCAATATTTGGTTCAAATAAGCAAAGAAAATCTCTAATCTCTCCAAAAACACAGTGTGTGAATATAAAGGCAACTGGCTGCTAACATATATGTTGATAATGTCAGTAATTTGTTGCTAAAAGCTCCAAACTAAAATAAAGCTGAGACACATTTGCAGCCTTGGGCCTGATGTAGACTTCTGCAGTGAATCTTTGTAGAGCCTACACCAAAACCCACGTGTGTGGCCGACGTCGTTGCCGGTATTTACGCTTGTACTGGTATATTATGTGTTAATTACCTTGTTCTCATATGCTCGTGTTTTATATGCGGTGCCAACCACGATAGAGAAGCTGTGACTTTTCCCTCCTGAGTCCCCACTTTTTGTTGTGGTCGTTTGTTTCAGGATCAAACATATTTGCCCCTCAAATTTTTTTTCCCTTCCTCGTACATTCCTTCACATCCTTTCTGATAGTTTCAGCAATGTCCCTCCAGGTATTTGCTGACATTTGTGAGTCCTTCTATAGACATTATGATTATTAATTCTTATACAGGGAAGATGACTGTTATTCTCTCACTGATGAATTCAAAACTGTTGGGAAAAAGTAGTGCAAGAGGGATCGACGGTATTGAACAGGACAATCACAATAGTTGCGTCGACCCAACGTGTGGTTACATTTCTCGGGAGGTGCAGATGACGGGCAGATTACGCTGTAGGTTACATAGGATTTCAGAGGCACTGGCGTTATGATGGAGTTACGTCGCTGATCTCCCACTGACGATAAAATCAGGCAGTCACAGGCTAGCATTAATATTAACTTGTCTACACTTAAGTATGATCCATTTACATTTAATGTTAAAATGATTTGTAGTGGATATAAATGTGCCACGGAGACAGTGTGATCCCCCACTGGACATGGAATACCCTCTGGGAGTCTCTAAATAACTTTGGAAATGACAGAACTAATGCTAATTCTAACTGGGGCTGTATCTTGTATGCTGTCACTACATTCAGTCTTTGAGTAACAGTTCTATTCAGAGTCCTGAATGGACTGTGGCTGGACTGTGGTCTGTGACTTGAAAAATGTTGAGCGGTGTATATGCGCCTTGATGAACAACCTTAAACCGTTAACCACATTAACGAGCATCGAGACGCCCTCTAGGAAGAGACCCGTCACCAGCAGGCCAAGAAGGCTATGCACACACTCTGGTCCTTTATTGTCTGGGACACAAGTTCACATTCAGCAGTGAAGGGAGATCCTTATTCTTCTCTCTGTGCTCTCTGAAGCCACTACTGGGAGAGCAGTTAGTCCACAAACTCACTCTGACTGAGAGAGACTGACGTGCAGACCCCAAAGAATATTGCAAATATGAGGCAGAAGGAGTTAGACAAAGGGACAGAGCATATCCTCCAAACCAATTATATTTTCCCACCTTCTCAGCTCTCACCCACTCCCTTCCTCTCTCCCTCCTTTTCTGCTCTATTCTCTGTCTGGACTGTAAATTTGGTCAGTGGTGAAGCTGTGGAAGTAAAAGGCCATTATCTGCTCTCTGAGGAGTTGGTCAGTCCATTTTGTCTTCTCTGTCAATTAGCGCGATTCTGACTTTCATAGGAACAAAATTACACACGCAGAAAATATGCAATTTAAAACAAAAAAATTTCCATTGCAGCACTGGTCCCTAGCTAAAATTAGCTTATACAGTTATACACCATATAAATCTACCAACATTCATCTGGTCTCAAGTGCTACTGGAAAGCTGAAATAACAGAGATGAGAAGATGGATGGCACTGAGTATAACTGAATATAACGTCAATAAGAAATGAGCTAAGCCTGAGACAGAGGGAAACAACAAGTGCATCGCCCTACCTGCACCATTAAAGGTCACAAATTAGCGTTTCTGTAAGTCATTCAACAGAAAATCCAGGATGTCATTAAGCTCCAAAAATTTCTTTTAAAACAGCACCTTGTTGGTTTGGTGTTTCTGTGTGGATTAAATGAGCAAAACATAACAAGTTATATATGAAAACTGAAATGTGGCCTGCCTTTGAGATTTGCTAAGGCTAGCTTGAGCTTCCATTGTTTATCCTATCCACTTGCTGGCTCTTAATAGTCGATATTAGAGCGGTGTCAGTCTTTATTTTTACTTTACCCTGGTTTCATAATTACAATCTGCTCCTCAGGTTTCAAAAGAACTGCTCTTTAAAGGTGCAGCAAAAAAGAGCCCTCGATGTGCATGTCTGTACTTCTCTACCAGCTACATTTGTAAAATGTAACAGCATCAGCTTGGATCATGTCAAAGAGGAAGTATTGTGAATTCAACGAGGCTTCTCTCCTGGCAACCGACCTCCTACTGTCACTGCACTAACATGCACAGACATGCAGCAGACATATCAGCGCTCATCAAAAATGAAATACTACCTTTAATAATTGAAAATAACTTTCTGGTAGCAATAGCAGTTGTAGATGAAAGGAATTAGAAGGGAAAATCTGCGAATGCTCTCAGCGTGGCCTTTCTTCTGCCTGCTGAGCAGCTGCTAAGCACTGCTGGCTAAAGCAGAGACAGCTGTTGGACAAAGGCTTAAAGTTGTTATTTATCATTCCGTTTGATATCATCTGCAGCTTCTTTTCACAGATGAAGATTCTTTGCAATCATCCGAAAGTGATATACAGTGCTCAAAAAAAAAATGAAGAGTTTTTAACTTCTAGTGTGATTCTGAATCCAGTCCTCAAAGGGTTGATGATTCTGGTTTCCAGGGAGCGTTGTTATATCATTTTGCTCTCAACAAATTACAGTACACAGCTGATTTGAGACGTGACCTCTGTTCTATCCACTTGCTACTGTACTGTATGTCTAACATAATTAGTCGTTTTCTAATGCACCTTCAGCACTTAGCAAACAGGCATCATCGAGGCACCGCCGAGGGTTAGAAACTCCACTAAAGGTCATCGGTGTAACTTTTCTGCCGGGTGTCTGGAGTCAGTTGTTAGTAGTTATCTAGCAAGCTAGCAAGTGGACATCTAAAACTGGCATGTTTGTGGTGAGGTTATTAAAAACCATAAATGTACAGAAATGCTTTAACCTTGGACAGAACGAGGCAAACAAAAACAAGTGCATGCTGGAATATAATCCAGCTACTGGATAACTACAGGGTTTAAATCAGCACAGCAGCACTGGAAATATCTTTGAGAAGCTTAATGTTATGAAGTCGAGTATCCAGGAGTCCGTTATCTAATGATAACGCAAACGTTATCATTAGATGGTGAGTACAAGGCCCAAACGCTTTACGCAGACCTCGAGAGGACTGGTATAAAGGAATAACAGGAATAACTACTTGTCCAGCCAAGTATAATGGGAAAAGGATAAGAAAAAAAAAAGTCAGAGACATCCCCATTGACAACACATAAGTTATTAACATGTTGCTACATATTTTTGAATTATTTGCTACCAAAAAATTGAGCCTTATTTCTACCGCAACACCTTAGTTGGACAAAAGTCTGGTATCAGAAAGACCACAAGAAAGAAGACTGTAGTTTGGACATGCTACGCATATACAGCACAGTAGAATAATGAGTGAACTGTTTTTTTAGGACTTGTGCTTTATTTTCTTTCATTTTTCCCAAATAGGAATAAGAGCCTGAGCCCTCTCAGCAGAGGACTGGACCCAGGAACAGGGTCAATATGTGATTACTTAACATTGGCTTAGATTTGAAAAGAAATTCACCTTTTTCCTGTGTTAAGAATGTAGGAGGTTGCACGCTTCCTGCTGCATTTAATTGTGTTAATATTGTAACTGAACCTGAAGTATAACTATAAATAATTTGGTGACTGAAATTACATTATGAATCAGCTTTATCATCATGTGCATACATAATTCAGTGAGTTTTCAGCACGTGTCTCTCTAACTCAACGTAATTCAAGCATTTCCTTTTAGAGCGCATTTCAGCTTCCTGGATCGAGCCCTATTTCCTCCGTCACATCAACAACAACGGCGTCCATTTGTATCAGTTACATTCCACTTCCTCTATGTGCTTATTCAGACACATGGAAGTCAATTAAATCTAATCACTGGTAAATTACACAGCACTTACATGGCGGTTACTGTCTACGTACTGAGGAAGTCTCGTTGAAGGTTATCACATCAAGGTCATTAACCATTATGAGATAAGAGTGGTGCAGGTAAAGCAGGGATGAGAGGGAGAGAGGCGACTGCAGTATCAAACTCTCAGGAATAAAGATAATGACACGTACATGCCGGGGTTTGATTGTATATTTCATGTTACTCTGTTTCTTTGTTTTTGTTTTTCTAGGAAGGTAGGTGGATATATCCTGAAGTAAACGTGCAAGAGTTGCATGTAAACTGTATCCCTGGTGGAAGGAAGGTATGTGGGATTTCATCCTATATGGCACATTTGAATATTCATGACATTAATTAGCACTTAGAGCTTTGCATGTGTGTGGAAGGCTGCTTAAGCTGCACATGTGCTCATGCCCAGTATGTGGTACTATATGTACGTAATTACCTTGATTGCTCACTCCCCCCGTGTATATTTTTAATATATTTTTCCTCATCAATTCTTAATGGTGCTCTCTCCATTTCCTTCTTCTTCCTCGCTCACTTGTCTGCACTGAAGAAGTGTGCTTATGTTCTTGTTTTCTCAGCAAGTACTGTATTAAAAAAGTGTTGAGCACTATAGGAATGCTTCTCAGTGTGTATGTGTGTGTGTGTGTGTCTGTGTGGTACAGTAAACATACATAAATATAAAAACACCAGTTTGTATGCTGTAGTTCTGTCACTTATCACTGAATCCATCCCTAAAATTGTCACATATATAAATGACTATTGATTTTGAGTCATCATTTCTTCGGGAGTGTCAATGGCAACAAACGTCTGCATTATGGGCTGCACTGCTAACAATGCTTATCTGTACTTTAGACCATGGTGCTCTGAAGTGTTTGTGTGTGTGTGTTTGTGCGCGCCTACCTGTTTATCAGTGAGGGCATATAAGTATTGATGGCCTGGGCTGAAGAGCAAATCTCTCAGGATCGGGCTCCCATTGCTCACCACGACATTCTCGTACAACAAGGCGGGCTGGGAAATGGAATTCACCAGAATCTGAAAGAGAAGAGAGGAAAACAGTAAGGACATGTTTCCATTGCAGTCATAAATGATCGTTTGAATAGGAAAAGTCAAGATATTTGTCTGTTTGCTACAAAAACTAATCCAAAGAGCTCATGGTTTTTATGGGTCCGAGGATTTCATCCTGATACCTAATGGCAGTCAGGGTGCCTGTACAGGTCTGTGCGTCCCTCCATGGATATGTCACCCAAGAACATCACTGACCCCCCACCAAACTGGCCATAAAGAACAATGTTACAGGCAGCATAATGTTCACCACAGCTTCTCCAGACCGTTTCATTTCTGTCATATGTGCTCAGGGTGAACCTGCTTGCATCTGTAAAAAGGGTTAGGGTAGGGTTTGGGTTAGGGGCATCACCAATGGCGACTTTGACCTCAGAGGCTTAAAGGTTGTGCCTTTGTGCACCTCTAGAGTACTTCCAGCACAGGTGCTATTTTAGGTTGCTCTGTGGAACATCTGTGACTCCACCATGTACCTTAAACTCCAGAGTTTAAAGATCAAGTCCTGGCTCAGCTCATCAATGCTGACATCTACTCTGCCATCCCTGTGACTTCCTGTCCTGAAATTCAATTTGAAGGTTTCCTGTTTTGACACAAAGATGAACAAGTAGCAGTGGTCACACCAGGAGCAATCTGAAAGGGGTGCAAAATTGCCCGAGGGGATGATCTTTACGGGGACATCAATCAAATTTAAGCTATCTGTGGTTTTTTGACTTTTATTGGCAAAGTCCTTGAACTTTTTGATTGCGCCGCATATCACGCACCACTATCATTCATTCATTTGCTCATCCATTCCTTCGGATTAATCACATCACATTGTGCTGGAGTACCGTGACAAACTCTCGCTGGGAAGACTTTTAATTTCATTTAACGTTCATTTCTTTGTTCCCCTGAACACGTCTTTTGCACGTACAGCTGCTCTGTTCTTAAAGGGATGTATTCACTTCCACCTCATGTAACAGCAGCCACTTTCCCCTCTTCATCTAGACTTTCCTTGAAATGTTGCTGTCAGGTGAAAAGCGGCTGCTAAAGCAACAGATGGCAATTTAAAAGTATTTTTATTTTATTCTCAATCTTACTGAAAAAATGCAATCGTAATAGTTTGTTATGGTTCCACACCACTGAGGGTGTAACGACAACACGCGACTAAATGCGGGCTCTTTGGTTGGCGCTTGCCGGTGTTAAGTCTACTGACAAAATTACAGAGTTATGAGGGTCGCTCCTCCTGCAGCAGCAAGTAAATCTTTTTCAGCTTCCCTCTTTTCTTCTATGTCTGGATCCTTCTCTTTCTAATTTCCCGGCCTCCATCTGCTCATCCA
This sequence comes from Andinoacara biseriatus, assembly GCA_015108635.1. Classification (NCBI taxonomy): domain Eukaryota; kingdom Metazoa; phylum Chordata; class Actinopteri; order Cichliformes; family Cichlidae; genus Andinoacara; species Andinoacara biseriatus. The sequence continues at coordinate 104 of VUQJ01028827.1, read as the reverse complement.
TCACCTGACAGAAGTATAGTCTGCTAAAACTTTTCTGTTTTTCTGCACTCGCTCTATCATCCCACCCCCCCACCCCCCTCCTTGGTCTCAACAGTCTCTGTGGT
>VUQJ01028824.1:7058-20460 GCA_015108635.1 Andinoacara biseriatus | reverse complement strand
AATCCGCGTCTCCTTAGATCCACCGCGGCCTCCTCCGCGCTACTGTAGATGACCATACCTGTATCAAAGTGCACGCGCATTTTGGTCAGCGGAGTTTGGAACCGGATACCGGATACGGATATCTCTTTAAGCACTTTCTTCACTGGAACATATTCTCTCCTCTTCATCTGTACATTTTCAGCACAGTCGTGGTCGAAGAATATGCGCCTCTCTTGTATGTACACCGGCTTCTTCCATGCAGCGAGGAGGATTTGCTCTTTGATGTTAAATTTCAGGAAGCGTACCGCCGCCGAGCGAGGTGGGGCGGCAGCGCAGCCAGCGCTCTGTGGGCTCTCTCTGTCCCCAGGCTTTTCTCGCTGTCCAGGTCCACACAACTCGGTTTTAATCATGTTTTCCACATATCGCTGCATGGAGGTGCCTTCTGCATTTTCAGGGATGCCATATATCCGTAAATTATTCCGACGTGAGCGTCCCTCCAAATCTGTAATCTTCTCCTGAAGCAACTTCTGGTTATTTAGCAGCTGAACAATGACATCCTGCACTCCAGTGTTCCATTTCTCTTTCTCCGCCATGTTCATCTCCATTTCTCCGAGGTGCTTAGCCACCTCCTCAATCTTATTAGTGGCGGCACTAACCTGTTGGTTTATTTCGTTTGTAAGCTCGCTCAGTTGGACTTTAATGTCCTCCTTTAAGCTCGTTCTTACTTGCGATAACTCCTTCTTCATTTCCACTTTAAGGTCCCACATGCCCTCCGCCACTACCTCACTGACCACCTGTCTCAGCGAGCCAACCGTGGCAGTTAAGGCCTCATCCTCCTCCTCTCCGTCATCTGAGCGCGTTCCACAAAATTTGTTTTCGTGTCGCACTTCAGAGCTCCGAGGTGGGACTCGCACCTTCCTGTTTTTATCCCCGCTCGTTCTAGAGTAACTTTTACCGTGTTAACTTGAATTGAGGGGCTTCTGTATCTTTCGATGCAGGATTACCTTCCTATGCTGCCATACTGGTCGCCATGACACAGGAAGTCCTATTTTTCTAATCTTGATTAAATATGTATATTTGATGTAGGTTTATTGGAATGAATAAAATATGAAAAGAATCTCCAGGTTTTTTTTGTTTTGTTTTGTTTTTTTTGGAGTGTTTGGATTGATAGTATCAGCGGGCCATTTGGGTTTTGCTGTTTGCTGTGTTCAGACTTCCTTGTCCTGATTTCTCACATGCATCTGAACAAAGCCAACAAAGTCTTAACAAAAAGCACTCAGAGTATAAGTGGACATGATTAACTTGAGCTTATATATTACTGTATATTTCTAACTAATCAGGCAGCTCATTCTTTTTTTTTTCTTAATCCTTTCTTTAAAGATGGAACACATTTTGGGGACAACTTGAAGGAAAGGCAGGTGTGAAATGTAAAAGTGAGGTCAGAGGTCAAATGTGACATATTTGGATGCAAACTGTGATATTTAGAATCCTGATATATACTTTCTATATGTATATATTCTATCTACACCACACTTTAAGAATGATAGTTTCTAAGCTATAAGGCTTTCAGTCACTTTATGACCAATCATCAATAGTTTGACCTTGAAGAACTCTGTGTATGTAAACCAAACCCCACTCTACACCCCTACAAAGTTTCATTCAAAACTTTTCAAGCTATCATGCTTGCAGACTGACGCAAAAACTACCAAACAGATTATTACCTCGTCAGAGGTAATAATAGCCTCGAGTGGGACGAACAGCATGCCGTAAAAAGACAAAATAATCAAGGACAAGCGAGTTCCATAAATATATCCTGAGATATTTTAATGCAGAATCTGCTGTACATTTCATGGTATCTGTAAGGAATGACCATTCAGTTTCGGTGTGCTCTCAGGACAGAGCGTTAGAGGAAAGGTGGCGACAGAACCGCGAGTTTTGCACCACTCTTACAAACATTTAGCTGAAACGATTACATCTCTGCAGACCATCAGCATTTGATATGCGAGGCTCAGATTTTTCCTGCAAAGGTCCCATCTTCTCTCTGCTCATCCCATTTCTGGATCTAAAGGGACAAAATTTCAGAGGACAAAAAAATGTTTGAGACATAAATATTTATTTTTAGTTTCAATTTTTAATAGCTGTGCCAGGATGCCAAGGAAAGGGACGTTAAACCTCATATTTTGTTTTTTAAATTAGTGATGTCAGTGTAGGGCCACTTTAAAGCATCCAAGTTTGTTATGTTGTTTGGTTTTTATGCCGTAGAAGAACAAGAAAACGTTCCAGTTGGAGAGGTGCTAACAACTTGTGATGTCACCCAAATTTAGAGAGTGGAAGAGCTTTGGCTGATGAAGTAACTCAAGATGTTGATGCATTTTTAGTCAGCTGTGTAATGAGGGGGAAATCTGTGTTTTCCATGTTTCCATGTTTTGATTGTCCGGACTGAGCAGAGGCTCACAGGAATGTGAGGAACGATAAAGTTGTTTGACCCCTGCTAAACAAACTCTTCCCACTAAGGAGAAAGTAAACATTAACAATACTCTTCAGCTTTGTTTTTTTGGCAAAGTGGCTTTTCTCTTGAAAAAAGGTTCATAGGATTTTTTTTTTTTTTATATATTTACCCAGGAAATGGGGCAGAGTGATTTGTAGACCCTCCTGTACCACTCGCAAGGCTGGGTGTCTAATCCCTTAGCATCCAGAGCTTTCTGGCAGCGGTAGTAGTCTATAAATAGAGAAAGAACAATGATGAAAATCAAAAATAACCTACCAGTCGGCTTCATCAAGGAACCTGACTAGACTATTTTCAGTCCAGAGGTCAGGGGTCAGTAGGTGAGCTGTAGTAGCCTTATCATTATTACTATGATCGAATAAAGGTGTAATAATCTATTTTAATGCCTGAGAGCGCAGCATGGGTTGCTTTAACTGGTAGTTACAGGTTAGTTATCCACATATGGAGAAAACAGCAGACACATCTTTGACCTTGAGGTGTACTCTTACCCACGTAGTTGGACCAGCAGTTCCTGGTCTGGTTCTGGTTCGGGAATCTGGCGTCAAAGGGAGCGGTGCGGTATTTCTCGAGTTTGGCTTTAATGTCCTCAGCCATTTTCACCTCTGAAAGGAGAACAACAATCAATGGATGTTTCTGTTTTATCGAAACCAGTGATCGCGTCAAACAGTGGCTCATTAGCCCGTGCGTCAGACGCAATCAGGTCGATATAATTGCGCTCAGCAGCAGCCTTGTTGCGCGGATGAGCCCTGCAGGTTGACCCTGTATGTCTGAATACGCGCAGTGACCGGCAGCACGGATTTGACGCGGCAAGACTTCATATTTGGGCAGATGCGGGAGGTGCTGCCTGCGGTACCTGAAGGAGGCTTTCGTCAAATACTCTTTTCACACAGCTAATTTAGAATATAAAACTACAGATTACGTCGACTATCAATCAAACTCCTTAAATGTTTAACACAAAGCGCAAAAAACTCAATAGGTAAAATGGCCCTTATTAGCCGGTATTGGTAGTTATCAATAGCGTCGGTTATCAGGCCACACAAGCATTTCCTTCACACACACATCAGTTTCTTTCTTTTCTCGCACAAACAGGTAACACAATCGTTATTTCGCTTTGTCTGGGTGATTAGTTTATTTAAGAATGCCCTTGAAAGCCCAAAAAAGAAAAACATCTGCTTTCGATACCCTAAAATTAAGAATGTGTCATTTTCACACGCGACTTCCGAGACATTTTTTATGACTACACACAAAATGTATAGAATAAATAATACCACGCGAAAGGTCTGCGGAAGAAGAAAACGATAGTTTAGAGGGTGATGACAAGCAGGTGAACGCTACCTTAGTCGCAGTTGCTGGCTCGGCTCAAAGTGACTTTATACCGGACGGTGAGCGTGTCGTTCCTCTGGTAGACTCTGCGTGTTCCACGCGTGCGCTCCGGTCTGGAGATATTGGAGCCGTGCAGTTCTATCATAAGGGCATGGCGGATACAGGTCACATTGAAAAGACGGGGCTCACATATTCACACTTGGACTGCACTCAGAGGGTTGATTTCAGTCATGTTTTGGGAATAAAAGCTCTCAGAGGTGAAGCGAAACCCCGGGGGTGCAGCGGGGCTGTTTGTTTTTGGGTTTAATTTTATGTTCGAGCGTTAACTCTTATCAAACCGGAAGTAGCTCTTCTGTTTTTGTTAATAATTAATAGGGTGTTTTTAAAGTATATCAGGTGTTTGAGTTACATAACCATAAAAAAAATCAATTTTTTATATATTCTTTTAGTGGGTTTGATATCTTTCGGCTTTCACGTGAAGAAAAGTTGGCTTGTACTCTTTACAAACCAGGAACTGTCAATGAAATGCCTGCAGTCGTGTGAAGGTGCTGCAGTCACACTTTTAAGAGCCGCCGGCTGTGAACTCTTACAGAGAACAGACCGGGAGTCCGTTTTTATGTGGCAGGTCTATTCGCCTGATGATAATAAGCAGACCGTTAACAGTGCAGTGCCTCTGGAGCGCTAACTTTTAAATGAAAGAAAACGATAGCGCATGAGCTGCATTTCTGCGTGTAACCCTCTTTAGGTAGTACACTTGCACTCGGAAGGCAACGCGCGCCTATCCGCCTCGGGCCTCTGCCCACGCGGGTCCACGCCCCTCCAGCCTAGTCTTGGCGCATTTCCTTAAATACGGCATTTCATTAAAAAATTCCAAGCATTTCCCTACAAGGAGAGGCTCTCCATTCCCCACATGTATCCAGGAGGCGCCCCCGACCGTCTTGCGTCACGGTAAATAAATGATGCGCTGCGTGTATTTTGGGAGCAAACTGCGCGGTACTGCCCCGAAGATACGTGACTGCCTTCCATACATCCATGCCGACTGTCTGAAGCCATTGCCTGCGCTTTACTGCAATTTATGTTTGCATCCACGAGAGGGCAACAAACACCATTTTTTGTTTTTTCACATTGATTTGGAAACACAACTTTGAAATATGGTCCATTAATGCTAAAAACATAGCTTTTGATTTATAAATGTTTAACAATGCTGTGATACTTTGAGAGTGAAAGGAAAAGTTTACAAGATTGTAGTTAGAGTTAGATGCTCCCGAAATTGTACACATCCACTGAAACACTACCTCCAATAGTGATACATCATTGACATTAAGCACAAGCAATTATTTTAAAAAATATTTATTCAAATCCAAGCATTTCATTACAAGTCCTCTCCAATAAAAACCTCTTTCACATGTTCAATATGGCAATCATCAATGATCAGCAAAAATACAAACCTCATTATCAACCTTACCCAATATAAATCACTGAGGGGAAAAACAGCTTCATAAGGAGCTGTGCATCCACAGCAATAACCATTATTTGACACAGCATTGAGTGAAAGTGTAGTCAGTGTGCATTACATCTTACAGCATGTTTGATTAAGTAAGCAACAATAAGGGATTGTAACCGTTTGTCAGCATCAGTACCGCTGACTGCCAGACCACCTTAACGATACTTTCACAAACAGGACAAACTTAACAACAACAACAAAAACCTTAAACCAGCCCTATAACCGTGCAATTATTCTTTTAAGGTTGTTTTGTGACACTCGGAAAAAATGCCTGCAGCAGCATACATCTGCTACCTTTAAAGCACAGAGCGACATACAGTTGCATAGGTCTAACCAGTCCAGCTTCTACTATTTAAAAAGAGCACTGCACTGATGCATGAAAGTGCTGGAAACAAAACAGCAGGGCGGGTTTATCAGCAGGAGAACGACAATCTGAGCAGAGTGATTGTCCGTAAACAGCAGCTCTTTTTTTTTTAAATTTAGAGTTCTGATAATATGAAGAATCTGTTTCCAAGTATAAAGGCGGGTAATGCCCAGTTTGTCCACTGAAAGGCACCCCTGTCAAAGCAAATCAACCTCAAGTCCTCTAAACACAAATTAATTTCTTTGGTGGTCAGCAGTCATAACTAATGTACATAATTTAGTTTTAAAGTCAAGTTTCAGAACACTGAGGACATGCTGCACATATTACAGTTAGTCTGTTCACCAATCGCTGAAGCGGAGTCGATTAAAGGCCTCTTTAATCTCCTCGTTGGATTTTGAAGTCCCATCGCCAAAACGGAGCACTTTGCTATCGGGAACGTCCTGCTTCAGCTTCCGCTTGCTGAGGACCACGGTGCCTTCAGCGCCCTCCTCCTCGGGACCTGTCAGCAGGATGTAGGCAGCATGGCGTCCACGCTCCATCAGCGTGGCTACAATAAAAAATATATATATATATAGCTGTCAAAAAAACAAAACTGACCCCATAATGCTGGAGCTACATCATAGCAGTAATAACTGTGTAACAACACATAAGTTTAGAATGTACCTTTAAATGCTATAATGTGGTCCATGATATTAGTGGACTCGAGGAGAACATTAGAGTAGAGAGGGTGCAGCATGTAAGAACGTCGATCACTCGCTAACGGTTCCTGGAAGGAAAACGTTGCAGGTGTCAGCGAGCAGCTTCTGAATCTTTGAGCCACTCTGTTATTTTATGTGTCATTATTTTTTTCATAAAGGCAGTGTACTTACAGATGAGTTTGACTCTGATGGCATCAAGCCCCAAAACATGAAGATTGAGAAGGAGTTGGTGGTGTCGATTGAAGCAGGTCTTGGGGAGTTTGGGCTGGCCAAGAGGGGGACTTCCCACAGCACACTACCAGACTTCCCATCCAGAATTCTTATCTGCATAAAAACCAGAAGGTGGTCCAGTTATTGTAGGATTCAAAGATTTTCAGGATTTATGTATAACAGCTGTGTTTGTACATGTTCAAACTCAACTTACCCTCTTTGTGTAGTTGCCAACATCCTCCTCAATGACAACGTCTAATAAACCATCTTTGTTAAAATGACCAAAGGAGGGTTCACTGAAAGAAGAACAAAGAGAAAAACATGTACTCCACCAGACTAGCCTTATTTTATAACAATAAATGGCCTACTTTGATATTTATTGTGCTATCCCACAACAAAAATGACCAGAATTTAATACTGAATGTTTGAGATTGTTGGCTTTACTAGGAATACGAGGCATCTTAACACAATTTGACATCTTGCCAAATATAATATTTTGTATTATATGTATAATTTCCTCAGTAGACATTTCCAAATTATTACAGGCCTACCAGAAAACTACTGATTTGTTTTTTTAAATACTCAATAGATAATAAAGATTTTTAGGTGTGGTATTAAATTTAGAGCTGCAAGTGTTAATTAGTCTGTAAACACTGCGTAGCAAATACCCTTTACAGATGGCCAAGGTGCTATAATCAGCTTTTTTTTTTTTTTTTTTTAAAAACACCACAGGAATATTTAGACAGCTATCCTGGAAGCAAATATTCACATTTCAGAAGCCAGTAATGTAACAAATTTTGCATTTTTGCTTAAACATGTTTGTCAATTGATTTTCTGTTATGAGCAAATTATGGTATGGCACTAATGTATGCCATGAGGTCCAAGACTCGGTATTGTTGTAAAGATGTAGGTAAATATTGTTCTTCTTGCCTTTCTGTAGCCATGGCATTATGGCATTTGTCCAGTACTCTGAGACACTGACTTAATAAGCACTCTGTACTGAGGCATTAATGAAACTGCTGTGCTGTGTAACTAAGAGCCTTCCTTTTGTGCTCTGCTTAAAGCGTGCAGTCTAAACTCTACACAGTCGGTTTACCTGAGGACTGAGCTGGTGTTGAATCTCCACAGTAGCTTCAATTCTTTTCCATCAACCAATGCCACCTCCTTTCCAGCCACAACCAACAGATTGGATGAATCATCCGTTTCATCCATTTTGAGCACTCGACTCACTGCTTCAGACCTACGAAGCAGAAACAAATATCAGCACGTCTCAGGGTAAAAATCACTATGACAACAGGCTGTTTTGTAGAAGTAATCAAGGCTGCTTCTTACTCGTAGATGGGAACAAGGCCGGCTGTGCCACTGGCGTTTCTCTCCAAGTGTTTGTCCTTCTTGAGACCCACCTCCATCCCTGCTCTAGCCTTGGCAGCAATTTTCCACAGTGCCCATCCATACAAGCCAGTGTCTGTGAGTAAATACACACTTACTCACTACTGCTGTGTAATAGGTATATTTCTCCTTTGCTGTCAAAGAATTGCCAACAGGAAGCAAAGCTAAAAGCTGAGATTATGAATCATTATCATTATGAAGACTTTAACACTTGCCCAAGCGTGCTTTGCAGCTTATTTTGAAATGTGCTATATAAATAGAGGCATGTGTTCTCAACATCAAGCTAACTCAGTCTTACAGTTCTAACTATTGCCTTCGTTCAGCATCCAGGTCTACAGGCAATAATAGTAATATTCTTCCTCTGCTCTGGCTAAATTACTCACTGCTAAAATAACAAGACATCTGGAGGATGGAGGCCATGTACCCCCTTACTGTTTCACATCCTCCTGCCTAACAGTCAGACACCTTGCTCTTGCAAACATCTCTCTAAGATAAAGTGTTGAGTTTTGCAACTGTACTTTCATAGACTGTAACACTTGCCAATTAGAACCTGCTTAGCTGGTTTGTCTGCAGTTGCAGTGTCACAGATGATTTCAGATGCAAACCTTTTTGTAGTAGTACGTAGTGAGAACCTGTCGCAGTGAGGTGGAGAAGATGATTGGCTGTCTCTGTGGAATCAAGAACCACCGTAGTACCAATCTGGACACCCGTCTTCCCTGAGAGCAACACCAGCTGAGTCTGCAGATATGAGACGTTGAGATTGGGTGAATTCCATTTTGGCTTCAATACTAACAGATTTCACTGTCAGTGTGAAACGTTTCCATATTTGAGTCCTGTTACAGGAAGATACTGCTTTACAGTAAAATGCAAAACAAAAAACTGTTGCAAAGTAAATCAATAACATCACTGGAGTTATACCTGTGTGTTGTCAGATGCCACCAGAGCCACATCACCAACTTTGTCCCCATCCAGATCTGGGACACTGAGAACGGGTGCAGAGCTGTGCAGCCCAGTAGGCTGAGGCTGTTGCCAGATTTCGTTACCTGAAACATCCACACAGCTTTCTTTACTGAGAACTAATCTTTAGTATTTAAAATTGCTTTACTTCCTTTAACTAGATTTCAGGGACACTGCAATAAATGTCCTGCAACTAATGCATAGACTATAACAATTTTCACGTCAGTTCAAAGACGAGCATCCAGAGAGTACATATTTTCAGTAAAGTTCTTTCTTATCTCTGCAAGACAATGTCAAACTAAATTTTCCAGATATTCCAGCAGCATTGGTTTGTAGTAAAAGAATGTGGGGCCTTTATGTAACCAAATATAAAACAAAATAAACCTGAAACTGTTGCTTATATCAAGCAAATATGGGAAACAAATACAAATATGTTCCAAAAAAACAAAACACAGGAATTAGTCTCCTAAGACCCCAAGCATGTAAAAAATGCTGTTAAAAGAAGAGGTCATGCATGTGGTAAACATGCATCTGGCTCCACTAATCAAACTACAAATGAGCAATAAAGGGTTTATTTTATTTGCCAATACTTGCATTGTGTTTTTTTTTTCTTCACTAACCAGTGTGTTTGTCAATGGCTGTGAGGTTGTCAGAATGGGACAGCAGACAGTCCCAGGTTCTGCCTGTTTTTCTGTCCAGACCACACTGGGCCCAGTGGAACTCGGGATTCAGCGGATGTTCCCACAGGTTATCGCCATGTGTGCCATCTACTGCCAGCACATACAAACATGGCGAGGGCAGACCTGGAAAACACACAGTTTTATCTGAATTATGCTAAACAAACATAACACACAGCGGGTGTGTTGTATTCCCATGAACACAAATAAACTGAAGATCAATTTATACCTTCATCAGCACATGATCTGTTCCGAGTGCCTTCTGTGTTTTTGAGGACAAACAGGACATCCATCACCTTGTCTTCATTTGCATGTTCAAAAGCTAAGAAGTTATAGGTTGCTGTGGTGAAGAAAAGACAGGGTAGTACTTAATCTCACAATTATAACACTGCCAGGCAGCGAAGGGCATATAATTACACTTACCTGCTTCAGGGAATGTCCTGTTCCAGGTACTGAGATATTGTGGTCTCACAGGACAGGGGATGATGAAGGAGAAGGCAAACACGATGGTAAGGCAAAGGAACAAGGAGAGGAAAAAGACTGCAGTTCGCCAGTGGGTCAGGTTGGCAAAACTCAATTCCTTACAGCTCTTCTTCTTCACCTCTGTTGCTGATGGTACTGTTCCTGCCTCTGCACCATCTTCTCCCCTCTTCAGAGGGTCACCCTCAGTCCCATGGTCTGTGGTCTCCATTGTTTCCTCAACGCATCACTGGCCCAATGACCTACTTGCCAGGACAAAAGAACTTATGGTAAACAGTTACATAAACACATACCACTGTAATGACAAATTGCGTACATTTACATCAAAGTCAGGTTGCATCTGTTCCAGTGTGCAGTGGATTACAAACCTGCATGTGTCAAAGTAACACAAAAACTCGCTGGCAATCACAGATAGTCTGTGGGAAATAATGAACAGTCCAGCTATTTCTGCTGCATCAACCTTTGTGAATCTCTGCTTATTCAGATGTGCAGGCACAGATCCAGACATTTCGCAGCACAAAACAACAAACCCATAATAAACATCGCTCAGGATAGAACACCCTGTTATTTGTTCTGCAGCCACGGGCTCATTTACTCCCATGTAAAAAGGGAAGATAAGGGCGTGTTCTACAATTTTAGTTACTTATGTATCACAAACAGACTCGCTCAAAATTATTTTAAATCCTACGAATATGCACTGTAAAGTTGTTTCTTCGCTTGTGTCGGATAGTTATCTATGTTGGCGAGAATAGCTAAGAAAAGTTTACTCTTAACACCTGTGTAGGTTAGTTTGCTAACTTGTTGACAGAAAGCCAGCCCCGAAAAAATGGACTATTGATAAGGTTATCACAAAAAATGACCCCTGATTTGAGTTTACGGAAATAGTTACGCAGACAGACAAGAGTTTTTTTCTTACTTTAAGTCTCCACCGCCGACTCCTACGGTCTTTGGTGCGGCTAATTTCAGATAGCAGGCCTTATACAGGCTAACAAAACTGCCTGTCAACTTCAGCTGCGTAAACAGATCACAGGCTTGCCCACCGTCACCAAAAAGCTGTTTTACCTTGAACTTGGCTCGCAGGTAGCACTACAGGTTAAAGGTTTATACATTCAAGCAATATTGAACTATCCAAAAACAACATAAATATTAACATTAAGATTCATTGTCCTAAACATGGATATTTCTTGTAGTTAGCGGTGCTCCCAGGGGATGAACGCCTATGGTAAAAAGCTGTTGCCTGGAAGACAAGATTCAGGACAAATCTTTGAAGGCGCTGTGATTGGCTATTTTACTTGTACGCGGCCGTTCCGATTGGTGAATTTCAGTAGGGACTTTTTAGCCAGGCTACAGAGTAGTGTCGTCATTTCCCGGATATTCAACGGAAACGGGCGAGTTGAAGAAATAGAGAGAAGCTACAAGGGGGAGATGCTTGGATAAATAAATTCTCAAATAATCCGAACAAACAGAGGAACTGGTTTCAGTTGCTTGACTTTTATATACCGCTGTCGACGGAAGAGCCGCAATAATGTCTGCCCAAGCTCAAATGAGAGCTTTGCTCGACCAGCTAATGGGAACAGCGAGGGACGGTGAGTTGCTGTAGCATGCTAGCCGAGGTAGCTAGCCAAGATGGAGCCACTGCTGAGGCTGGCTTGTGTTGGCGTGTGATGGACAGAGCTGCATGAATGGATGTACTGCAGAGGGCTGTGTGACAAAGTAACGTTGTATACAGGCAGCCTGTTCAGGGTTAATGTGAGAATTTAATGTTTGCATCCAACGTGGCTTATTGTAGTTTAATAGGTTGTAGTTTCGCATTTAGCTTTTAATAAATTTCTAGCTTGTGTAGGGCACGCAGGCTCGGGCTAGCTACTTGTTTAATGTAAACCGTGAGGCGCCGAGCTAGTATACAAGATGCTATCCCTGTCGTTAATTAGTAGAAAATTGATGTTTTGTGTGTCTGTGCGGCTCATTAATATTGTTTCATTAACTCAATTTTAACCCTTTTGTGGTGTTCGACGCTGTGGGACGCTTACCAAGAGGCAAAATGTACAATTTATTCTTATTTTAGCCTCAGATTCATTGCCTTTGGCTCAATTTACATATAAAAAACACATCTTCAACACTGCAACTTTGCTTCATTTGTATTTGCGCAGGATAAACACATTTTTTCCCGCTGTTGTTACATTTTGTCATACAAATGAGCAGCACCTTTGTTTATAAATGTGCTCTAACAGAGGTATAGTCCAAATATCCAATATGTGGTCAGTATTCCTTGGAATTGGGGAAAAAAAAGTAAACCTCCGTTAGCTACTTTTGCATAAATTGTTATGGCTATACTAATTTAATAACACAATAATGTTAACACCACACAAGGGTTAAACGATAAAGAGGCCTGACTTTGCAGTAGGCCTACCTGTACTGTTAGAAGCTAAATGAAACCCTCTTCTAAAGGATCCAAAGTATTTAGCTCATGTACTAAATAAAAAAAAACATACGGGAGATTACCTTGAGTATAGATTTATTTCAAGTAGTCTGCAGTACCCTAATCAATTTTGCAGATCTTTTGCTTGATGGTAGGAAAAATACCTACTTTAGTAATGAGTGGATAGATGTCTTAAAGTTAAGGATGTTTATTTTTTTAGTAGCTTCCAGCCATTTGGATACAAACATTAATTGTCAAATAAGAAAAGACAAGATAAGACGGTCTTTATTAGTCCCTTAGCTGGGCAGTTCACATTGTTACAGCCACAAACTTGAATAGAATAAAAAAGCCTAGACTATATAAGCATAGCCTTTAACAGTAATGCTATACAACAATAGAAAAATTACACAATACAAGATAGAAGAAGTATAATTCAAATAGAAGTGTATATATTTATGTATATCAGCTGTCAGGTCTGACCGCAGGAAGCAGAAAGTTGTAGCTTATTGCTGCTGTGACGTGTTTTTTTTTTTGTTTGTTTTTTTTTGTTTTTAAATAATCTATATATTTCATTCTGATAGCTGGTTGTATAAAATTGGAGCCCTGTGGATCATTTCTTTAAACAAGTTGATCTTTAGAGTAAGAGTGAATTTGTGTTGTGAGCTTGTTGGTGTATGTGTGATGAGATATGATATCAAATTCTTCCCATACTTTTGTTGCATACAGACTGAACAATTGTGGCCCCTTTATTTTATTCATTAAGGTTCAGTGTATCTTTGCCAGCCTACATCAATCTGCAAAGGAGTTGCAGAAAAGCCTCATGTTCATCGAGCCGTGAGTCACACATAATTTTTAAAGCTGTTATGGTGAATATCCAAACAATTTGTTTGCCTTCC
>VUQJ01028820.1:0-25958 GCA_015108635.1 Andinoacara biseriatus | reverse complement strand
TGTCCATGCTAGGGGATGTTTGAAATGTCAGTAACACACACACACACACACACACAGACACACACACACACACACACACACACACACACACACATACACAAAACCACTTGACTCAGACTGTTAGTGTGTAACCTGCGTTTACCTTGTTTGCATTCTTTTTTTTTCCAGGAATATTCAGATTTACATTCATTGTAACTTAACTATGGGTTCTTTTCCTTTCTGCTATCCATTATCTGGTCGATAAAATGCCCAGATTCATTAAGCTTCAATGCTAATGAGTCTATTATCGAGCAGCTCCACTCACCATGCTTTCTCCATGCTGCTTCCATTTCTGAGCTCTTCACATGCGTCTGCTTTTATGAATAACTGAATATTCCACCACAAATGCTTTTAATGAGCGACTGTAGGTTTTTCATCATGCATCAAAGCCATTTTAGACAGGTAAATGGTTTTTTCAACAATACATACAGTATTTATAAAGCATTTAAGACAGTAAGATTTTATAATGTACCATATGGATCAACCTTGACATACACTTATCTCTATGGGTTAAAACACCCATCTCGATAACTCACCATATCACACTCTGTGGGAGACATGAACATAAAGGAAATTTTTTGGGGGAAAAATATTTTGGAAAGTTCTATGTAAGTGTTTCTCTTCAAGTACTCTCAAAGTAATAATGATGTGATGGTTGATATAGAGTCAATTATTTCATCAGAACAAAGAGAGTGCACCCTGCTCTGTTTGTCACAATGGGAAGAAATTAAGCATCAGACACACAGCACATTCACTGTGGGGAAGATGATAAATAAATAATAGAAAGAGGTGCAGTTGAAAAACAAATAAGGCTCTGTTGTTATGGAGCAATAAGACTTAATCTCAAATGATTTCCAGCTGTGGAGTGAAAACGAAAATGTAGAAAAAGAGCTTCTAAAGATAGAGCAAGTGAGTGAATACCATAGTCTTTATTTCCTTTACAAAGGAAAAAAAAATGAGCACACACATCGTCTCCAAATATGGAGTCAGGGTGTGTAGAACCTGTGTTGCAGAAAGTGTGCTGATGAGTGGGTGTAAGTTTGCTAGCAGGTTGTGTTTGGCTACTTATGGCTCTGGGTGAGTTTTTGTCACCTCTTAGTCTGCCTCATTTAGTTCCTCTCACTCATTGTCTCCCTTATTTACTCATTTTCAAAGTGTTAGGATGCTCTTGCTTTCCAGACAGACTAGCTTGCCTAGAAGACACTCTATCTTACTCTCCTCAACCTTCTCAGGGAGTTAGAGACATGTGGATACTTTGTATTTCACTTGCTTGTACCTGCAGGCTGTGAGATTGTGACGCGGGCATAGCTGAAAGGATTTACTGATTCACTGACTAGTCATCTGACAAAGAGAAATATTTCAGTGAGATTCCAAGCAGCGATACAAAACATGGATTCTCCACTACCAACTTTTAGAAGGTAGGATTTCTAACTATTATTTATCACTTGTGACAGTAAACTGAATCTCTTCAGGTTTTTAATTGTTGGCTAGCTAAAATTGTATCATCCTTGTAGGGCTGACAGTTCTAACACTGACATCGCCCAACACTGTAAAGACTAAAAATAAAATTACTGCCTTCAAAAGTGAAAGTAATCATTAATCCATTTGCAGTCCTACTCCAACCACAGAAGCTTTGGCATTTGAACTGTTTACTATTTGCTATTTGATACAAGGGCCTAAAGAGTTTCTGCAGCTTTTGAAGTTTCTATCTTTGTGCACATGGCATATCTGAAAAAGAGGTTGTTTTTAAATTATTTTACAGGCACAGACATAAAATATGTTTTTATATTGATTTTATTGCTTGGTAGAATAAATTATCCCGCGCTACTGTGGCTAAAAATACAAGACAGGCACATTAATCCATAATGCACAAACCATCACAGTTAAATCAGAGGCTGTACCATTATTTTAACCTTCATGAAAGTGCATATTGCTGCAAGATGGCTCATCTTACAATGCACTCTCATAATTGCATTAGCATCAGATGTGTAACTTACAGCTGCTGTTTAATTTTCAGTCCTCAAGTATCTTGGTGGCCTGTGGTGTGTGTGTGTGTGTGTGTGTGTGTGTGTACTGGCACAGTTGGGAAATTTCAAGTTGAATGGTGCAGACTTGGAAAACACACCTTAAAGGAATAAAAATGTTATACCTCAGGTAAAATAGTTGCAGTCCTCATTGTGTGGCCGATTTAATAACCATACAGACAATTCACTTTTATTCCTGTACACTCTAACTGGAAGCTCTTAATTTCTTGTTTTAAGCTGCACATTTTCAGGTCTCATTAACACCTCTCAGTTAGAAGTGAATTAGCTTGAGTAATTACAGGCTAAATTAGTCTGGGTTGTTAAACTCCCTGGTTAATGAAACTGGGGGAAAAAAATCAAATGAATGAGCTGGCACTTACGCACGTGCTTTGAGGCATGTACTGTAGAAAAACGAAGGTACATTAGTTAGACAGCTACAGTGTACTTTATGGTCACCATCGCTTTCACTCAGGTCCTGAACTAATAATTTGTTGATGAACTCGGTTTGTTGACATTTAACGAGGTGTCTTATTACTCGGCCTTGAACTTGTGGTTGATGCAGTTGATGCAGCTTTCATAGGATTGCTTTCAGAGACAAATATCTAAAAACCTACTGTACCCTGCTTACACAGCACTAAATGGCAGGTGGAAGCAATTAAAAACTGACTAATGAACATACAGGAACAACAGAGACAGATACATCACTCTACAGAGACCAGGAATGGAGCCAACATGACAAACCCTGGAATTACATTCATCAGAAGGTCATAAATGTGTCCAAATTAATAAAGTTGTAGTGCATCATTATTACTTTGCTTTCTTAACTTGACCACTGATGTTTTTTTTTTTTAATTCTGGTTCTATCAGTACTGTATTGATTTCAATTTCATCTTCATGGAATGTGTTTTGCAGGTCCAAAGTGGCAAAAAATGTGTAATGAACATGCTTCTGTTAAAAGCAAAGAAAAAGTAAGTTATTAAAATAACAGCAAAAGTTACTTGCAACTAAATAGACTGCTGTCAGTTTTTTAGTGACCTCCTCAACTTTATTCCTTGTTGTGTTTCTTTATACTTGCTTCTGTCTCCTTTGTGTTTATCTGCCACGCCCTGATTAGTTTCACTTGCTCCTTTTTTCCTGATTTGTTTCCTTTGACCCCGACAACACTGAAGTGGATAAGAAGAATGAAATGGATGGATGAATGGGTAGTTTCCTTTGAATGTATAGCCCAGCTCCCAGGGCTCTGGGTCACTCCTTCTCCCATGTGTAGTTTAAATGTTTTGCAGGCTGATTAGTGGTTGCAGGTCCTCACACCTAATTGGCGTTTGCTCCTGTTATCATCCTGGGGCCTGTACTATGAAACTAGTAAAACATATCTTCCCATTGCTTCAATTTTCCTAAAACAGGCAACCAGACTAAGCAGTCACACAAAGAGGGTTCAATAAACTTGATAAATCAATCAAGGGCTTGCAAATCTAGCTACTGCCATATTCACACGAAAAAAGATGTTGCTGGCACCATCTGACCAATCAGAAACATGGATAAGTCTACTTGCAGCAGATTAAACACACAAGTTAGGCGGAAAGTAACGCAGCTACTCAGCAGTGTGAGTTTGTGCAGAAAGCTCTGTATGAATGTGTGTGTGCTGAAGCACTTGAGCCAATAAGACTGAAAAAGAGCTACTATATTAATAAAATCGATCTGATTTGCAGTTGGGAAGGAAAATAATGGTGACTGAGTGAGTGTGAGTGAGAACACTTTTCAGTATTAGTATGAGCTCTATCATTAAGACACAGGAGAATCTGATGGATTATGATTGTTATTCCATTAAATTAATATTTAGATGTAAGACAGTTTTATTTCTTTCAGCTGCAGCCTTGGTGGTTTTTAATGGGCTGACAACAAACAAAGAATAAATATAAAAAACAGAATTCAAATACCAGCCTAGTCTGCAAATTTAACACAAGATAGATGAGTATACTGTAAAGGATTATATATTAAAGGTTATAGAACAATTCAGGTGTTGTAAAATGATTTGCATTCAACAGGAAAACACTGGAATAAAGTTGCATGTCAAAATCTTTATTTCTTACTGATGCACATCAAGAAAAGACAACAAGATCCTCTTACTATGTGTGCACTGATGTCCAAGAATGATGACCATATCTTCCAGAGAACTGAGTGGTCAGCAGGTGTGATTTCATACCTGCTGATGTCTAATCTCAAACATAACCTACCACCAAAGCAGGTTAGCTATGCAGCACAAGTTACCACGGTGATCTACCCCAGTTACAAGTGAGCCACTTTTGTTAACTCTGAAGTTACCTGGATAAGCCCAAATCCTGCTTCATATTAATGTCAAATGTCTGCTCCACCTGTGTCCTGCCCACTGCCAGCTTTGACTGGACCCGAGCTATGAACCGGACCTCTGCACAGAGAGCTAATAATCTGACACTCAGTGCACTTGGATAAGATTTTTTCTGTTATTAATTGGAATAGTCAAGCTTAGCTTCAAGACTGTTAGAAGTCACCTTTTTGTTTCTTTGAGTATATGAGCATCTACTCACACCTCTGCACCTCTGTTTTATTTTCCTTTCCTGCATTTCCGCCATTTATTATTATTCAAGATTCATTAAAGATTTCCTTTGTTTGCCTTACCTCATTGTGTTATGCCTTCATTTGGGTCCTTCGTGTGAATTAAAGGCAGCAAGAATTTCTTTTAGCAGCCAGCTTGGTACCGCTCTTCATTTACATCAGTAGGACCTCGCGGGCTACAAATGTCCTCAGGTATTTGCTTTGCAGATAATGTTAGTAGAATCTATTCTCTGCACTTCCATCTTAACAGGAAAAAAAAACTTTTTAAGAAATGCACACAAGTGAAGAAAACACACGTGTACAGGTGTTCAGGTGTACAGTACCAGTCAAATGTTTGGGTAAGTGTGTCCAAACCTTTGACTGGTACTGTAGATCTCTCTCTCTCTCTCTCTCTCACACACACACACACACACAGACCACTACTGTCGTTATTGCATATGATTGAGTGGGAGAAGAATGAATCAGTACTCATATTAATCTAAATAATACATTTTTTTTTTTGCTGCATATCCCACATGAAATGTTGGGGCTCAGGTGAACAATGTGATGATGGTGCATGCATGCAACAATCCAAATTCAACTGTTTGAGTCAATGCATGGTGGTGGGCAGTGTTGCCAACTTGCAGTGGGATTTCTTGCTAGATGAGGTAACTTTTCTCTAAAGTCCTGACATTCAGGAGATCTTTTTTTCCCCCCAAAAAATTCTGTTTTTCTTTTCTCCAAAACATCTGGTTAGGGTTCGGAGTTGGGTTGGGCTGATGATGACTTAGACCTTAGTTAGCTATCTCTCAAAACTTATTCAAGTTGTGGTGTGACACCATCTATTGACATGTTCAAGCCATCGAAAGCATTCATGTTGTTGAACATCATCATTAAGTATACGGGAACTGAGTCACCGGATTGATAGAGAGTTAAAAGTTGTGTCATATATTCCCGTATCTGGATCATATCCTGATCAAATGTTTGGATTTGATCCAGATGGCGTTCAGTTTGGGATTAGTTGCTGGCCCTCAACAATTGTGGGGTTTTTTTGCTCACAAGAACTTTCTGCTAGCAAATATCACATTTTTAGAGTTTCTTCAGCATCAATTAACAAGAATTTTTCCAAATGCTTATTTTTGCCTCTGTCACCGGCACTCTTAACTCTTAAGTCTCAGCTCAAAGCTAAACATTATGTAGTTCAAATATCTTAATCTGAACCATTTTAATTGGAACATTACAGGTTAACAGATGATTTATTTATTTTAATTTTGGTGCCATCACCTCATCTACTACTTGCTATTTAAACTAAAGTTCAGTCTCTGATGTGACTCTTTGCTGCCAGTGTGTATATTACCAAAAGCTGACACTTGCATCGTCATATGAGTCAGATTTAGTCATACGTCCCTGTATCTGTTTAGACCTGCTTTAGGTTGACCCATGTCAGGACTCCTTTTGGTTGTTTTGGCTCTTATCTAAGGCCCGTCCACATACAGAGACGCATTTCTGGTGAGCTTTACTGGCATTGTTCCAGTCCATTGGTAAGGAGATTGGAGGGGCCTTCCTGTATCACTTCACACACATCGGCGAATGCACTGAGATCTGCCTGAAAGACCAGCAGAGTATGTCAGAGGGATATACTGTGCCTCCAGGCCTGCTAGATGTAAAATTCAAGAGATGCAGGCAGTTTGGTGGCTTAACCCAGTTTAATCGTTCTGCTCAGTGCCCCTTGTTGAGTCGCGCATTTTTATTAAATCCCAGTGACAAGGAGTGGAGAACCACAGCATGCATATTCACAGCCAGAGATGCCTCTCGCTGTCTTCCACCGCAACTAATTGTTACTGTGCCCATCCAACCGCTACTGGCCTAATTCCCTGTGCATTCACAGAGCTTTACAGCAAATCCGGCCTGCTGACAGGCCAAACTCTGCTACTTAGAAAATGCCTGTACCCAGGTGAGGCTATGTCGTCTTCAAGTTGAGGTGAACGGTGTCAGGGAAAGTGTAGATAAACAGCAGAGCTGGAGAGGGCATCATGCACAAAGAGTATGTGTGTGCGCACAGGGCAGTTGATTTGGAGGATGTGGAGGGAGCAGATGCACTTTCGAAGGGACCCTGAAGAGCGTACAAAACACCTGGCTCCTATGACAGATCACCTGTAATCCTGTAGAGATACAGCAGCAGTTCACCCCCAGTTTGAGATGTCACAGAGGGTGGCTATGGCTGATTTTTTCACTGATAGTTTTTTTTTTACTTCACACAAAGAGATGATAGATTGAGCATGACCTGCAGCTTAAAACTGGCTTGTGATGGAATCTAAAGCTTTAAGACGAATAGGCGCTACTGTGACAAAAGAAATAAATCAGAACTTCTCGATGTAAACAGATGCCTATAGGTCTAGTCCTATTTAATGTTCTGTCCATTTAAAAAGCTGTTAGTTAATTGCTGTGTTGTTACATACAATCACTTTACAATGATATATTACTGGATATAAGAAGTTTTTGAAACTCAGGGCCTTTGAATTCAGTCAAAAATAGAAAAATAACCATTTAATAATTAGTGCAACAACACAAAGATGTGTTTGTAACAGGAGAGCAAGAGCTTGCATTGGGCCCATCCAAAAAAATTCATTAGATATGTCACTTGGCACTTTTTTGAATTACAGTAACATACTATAGCTTGAGGGGTATGGAACCTTAGCAGCGTATTGAACATTGTCACTAAGGTAAAACCCAAGTAGAAACAAGAGCACCGCCTAGGCCACACAGTTCTCGAGTTCTTGAGCGGACACCGTTTTTCTATTTTTAGTAACAGTGAAGTCGATCTTGACCCAAGTGACCCCATATACAAGTTCAACCTTGTTTTGGTCATAAGCTGTCTACTATCATGAAGTTTGGTAAGTGTAGGGCGAATGAGTCTCAAGTTATTTTAGGGTCTTTACCTACAATACAAAGCGCCTTGAGGCGACTGTTGCGATTTGGCTCTATATAAAAAAAAACTGAATTGAATTATTGGGCGGACACTTCAACTGGCGCCGCCTGGATGCCTGCAGGCCCTGACAAAAATGCTAATGATAAGTTAAGTCCATAATATGTTGGATAAAAATGTACTTTTTGTAGTTTTGCCTCTGCACACCACCACAGTGGATTTCAAGTCACAGAATCAAGATATAATTGAAATGCAAACTTTCAGCTTTAATTCAAGGGGATTTATAAAAATTCTGCATCAACAGCCATTTTCAGAAGCTCAAAATGAATTGGACAATTGACTGATGATCAGTTTCATGGCCAAGTGAGGATCGTGGCTCAGGTGTGGGTCGTCTACCAATCCGAAGCTTGCCGCAGCGATATCTGGCTCCTCCTGTTCATCTTTTGAAGTATCCCTGGGCAAGATACTGAACACTGAGTTGCCCCTGATGCATCTATCGGTGTATGTGTGTGTGTGTGTGTGTGTGAGTGTGTGAGTGCAGGTATAGATAAAAGCACTGTATGAATGTGTGTGATTGGGTGAATGAGACTTGTAGTAGAAAGTGTGCCGAGTGCTCAAATTGAGTAGAAAGGTGCGATATGAGTAAAAGTCCATGACTAGAAATACAGGTTTGCAATAAGTTAAAAACAACTAGTTACAAGAACAAGAAGGCCAGATTAGATTTAGAGCCTGGACAGTTCTGAAAACATAAAAGATAAAAACAAAGATTGACTCGTCCCAGAATGATGGGAAGAGAAAAGTATGAAGAAGGAGAAAAATGGCTCTTGACCCAAAGCATGCCGCATCATCTGTCAAACATGGTGGAGGCAATGTTACTGCACTGGCGTCTGTGGCTGCCAGTGGAACTGGGTCACCAGTGTTTATTGATGATTTGACTGCTGAGAGAAGTAGCAGGATGAACTGTGAAGTGTGCAGAGCTATAATCTCTGCTCAGATTCAGGCAAATGCTGCAAACTGATCAGACAGTTCTCGCTTTGCAAATGGACAATGACCCAAAGCATACTGCAAAAGCAAGGCAAAGGAATGGGATATTCGTCAATGGCAGTCACCTGATCTCAACCCAATAAGGGCATGCTTTTTAGTTATTAGATACAAAACTGAAAGACCTGAAGGCAGCTGCCAAAATGGAGGAGGAAACATAGGATTTGGTGAGGTACATGGGTTCTAGACTTCAGGCAATCATTGACTGGAAAGGATTTTCATCCAAGCATTAAAAATAATCCTTTTATTTAAAATGCTAGTTCGTCCAATTAATTTTGAGCCTCTGAAAATGGGATACTATGTATGAAAATGGTTGTAATTCCTAAACGGTTAATGTAATACTTTTGTTAAACCCCCTGAATTAAAGCTGAAAGGCTGCAAGTCAATCACATCTTGATTTGTTTGATTTGAGTTTCACTGTGGTGGTGATTAGAGGCAAAACTACAAAAACTGTGCGTTTGTTCAACTAACTCAACTAAAACGAAACATTTTCAAAGAACAAATGCTAAAACTGAGCAAACTCACTCCGGGAAATGAATAAAAAGCAGAACAACACTGCCCGCATTGAGAATATTAATCCAAAGCTGTTTTATATTTGTAAAACCTGTGAATGCACAGTGTTATTGGTCACGGCCATTTCACTTACTTCTGTGAGACCAGGCTGCTGCAAAGTTGCCCACTCTCACTTCCTTGAAGGTTATCCACCAAGTGTCACAGTCAATCAGAACCACGCGATGCTCCCAGCAGAGGTGACAGGTCATTACAGTCCTATACAATGGCACCTCACAGTCCTCGTGCATGCTGGTTAATCAGTTTAAAACCAATTATGCATCGATGGCTGTTCGCTGAGCAAGAGAAAAAAAACACACCAAGAATTGTGTGTTAGCTTTTTGTTTTCCTCCTCTGTCTCTTCATCTTTTATCCGTTGTGCCTGCTTTTCTTTGTTTCTGCTTAGCATGTCCGAGTTAGTTAGGCACAAAGCAAAACAGGAGCTGCTGCAATGTTTGAAAGATAGCCTGACATAGTGAGCTTATGCACACGCAGAGGATGCAAACTTTGCATGTGGAATCTTGCAGATGTGAACTGAGCACGCAGTTCTGCAGGGATCTTTGTCCATTTGGGCAGCAGATTTTCTTTTTTTTTGTCGCACAAACATCCTGTTCCACCTAATCACAGCGGAGATCAGTTGGGTTTTGATGTGATGACTGAAGCTGCTTCTTCTCACTTTTCTGAAACGTCTTTATCCTACAGGAAATCTCCAGCTGTAAGAGTAAAGTGTGGAAGTGAAGGTGAACAGCAGTGTTTAATACTCAGCTGCGGTCGTAACCAATACCATCAGATCATATCTTGACGAGCCCGCTCTGTGTTCAAACTGGCAGTTGTGAGTTTTAAAATAGATTATCACTGTATACACAGACACTGAACAGAGAGACTGGGGTTGCTGTAGGATAAATCAACAGCTGTGCGGCTTATTGAATTGAAAAGTGACACTGTGCAGCAAGTGCACATCCCCTAAGGGTGATCAGACCACTCGCAACGTTGATTACCATTTTCCACCTCCTCCTCTACTCCAAATCTCTCTAAAACAGATTGCTAACGATCAAGATTTATCGCACGGTATCCAACAATATTATCTCCACAAAGAAGCTATAAGAAGTCTTGCTCTGAGGATTAGCCAAGGTTGAGTTCATAAGAACCTGCACTCAAGTGGTGAAAATGAGTGCAGCTGACAGTTTCAACAGCAGAGAGAGAGACGCACACGGTCTGGTTGAAGTCAGCTCCTCAACTGCATAACATCCCAGAATAGAGAAACTTTTAGAGAGCACCACGTACAATTTGTGACTCCAACCATTTATTTAGTCCAGGTACTCAGCAGTGTGACGTGGATGGGATAAGAGGGAGGAAGGCACAAAGAAAGGTTGAGAGTGGCCTTGCTTGTGATATCTACAGACTGAGCCACCCAGCTGTTCAGATAAGCATCTCGACTGCCAGTTTCATTACGGTAAGAAGCCACTCTGAGAGAAACTGCGCAGCATGTGCTGTACAGAGCTGTGCTCCACGCCTATCCATCTAAATTTACCAAGATTGTGTTTCCATAAGTGATGGCCATTTCCGCTGCCCACAAGGGCACCAGAGCTTTCTTGAGCTTGACAGCTTGTGGCTGAATTTGTAGAAAGATGGCACGGGGCCTGATTGGGCTGCAGTTTGGACAAGTGCCCCAGCAGACGCTCTGCATCTCAGGTTTCAAACAGGAAATGGGCCAAGGACCGCACAGGCGGCCCTATAGGCCGGTCTGACAAAATTCTCCGCATATGGAAGTCTGTCCTGATATTTAGCACGTTTTGTTGTTTACTCTGTGGCTCCAGAGCTCCAGACTGTCCTGTTTAACTTGTGAACTGTGTCTGAATTACCCTCAAAATAGAATGCTTGATTTGATTTTTCAAAGTATTATTGGATAATCCAGTGCCATCAGTCTTGAAATTGTAATCAACATTGATTAAGAACATGGGCCTCTAACTAAGTTATCCCCTACCTGCCTCAATTATTATATCCTTGCTAATGGTGGCACATTACCAAGAGCTATCATTTGTTCCCCAAGACATTCCTAACATGTCTCATACATCCTTTTGAAAGGTAATTGTGTGCAAAGGTTTGATTTAGATCTACAGGGGCAATCGTCCTGGTCACATTCTGCCATCGAGGCTCTGTCATTTTTCTACTTTGAAGGAAAGTGAAGGATGAAGTGTGCAGCCAGTGGAGCCTGCAGCCTTTCTGCCCTACATCAGAGCACCTGATATTAACAGGCCGCTGGTCCCAATAACCCCAAACACGAGCAGTCAGTGACATGTTAAAAAAGAGCAAATGAGCCAGCGATCAGAGTCACCTGAGGCTGTTGTGTCAACATAAAAACTTGCAGACCAAACACCCCACTAGCACCTCAGATGTGAGACCGCTTATGTCTCCACCTTTCTATCGATGGATCGCAGTCAGGTGCAATGACATTTTCAAAGTGCGTTCTTAAAAAAAAAAAGAAAAAATGCTTACTGAGCAAGGTAAGAGCCAAAAAGGAGGATTCCGCCAGGTGAGATGAATCAAAGATCTGAGGCACTGCCAGATGTTCTCAGAGAACATTAAGGAGTCGATCGGATTAGCGAAAGAAGCAGCTGGTCGCCCAGATGTTTCAGGCATGTGCGTTAAGGTGGGGCCATGAGCCTCAGTGTCTTTGATTAAAAAGTCAGTAGTTATTTACTCAAAACTCTTCAGATGGCTGGCAGCGCTGCAGACCATCAGACTGTAAAAGGGAAAAATTAAGTCAAGATACATTTATTTATAAAGTGCCTTTAGTGAGGAGGACAGTGTGGTTTTCAAAGGAAGCAACCGGATAAAAAGATTGATAAAACGCATTAGACACAACAAAATCGCTAATGGAGAACGAGGCGAAGGCTTGATGTGCACGAGCTTGTGTGTGCGTTTTAGCCGGGTTTCTCCTGGTTTGTTATTTTAATCCAAAGACAGCCATTACACTGTGATATCTGACACGGACAGATTAACCTTTATCACAGCTATGCAGCTGAATGGACCAACGTAGACAGCTCACCAATACAGAACAAGGAGAAAGGGCATTTAAACTGCCGTCTCAAATACCACCATCCTGGTGATTAAGCCCTCGCCTGTTGAGCCTCGTGGCTAGCCTTTTCAAATCAATGCGACGTTAGTTAAATATTTTGCAGTCCTTTTCTTTCTTTCTTTTTTTTTTTTACCTCTGTTATTCTAAGTGCCTTCGTAAGCTCACAGGACTTGACAATACTTCAAAAGCAGCAGCAAAGCAGCTGTGAAGGTCAGTCTCTTTGCAAGCAGGTTCTTTTTCATATAATATTCATCAAAGCCTAATTTCATATGAAAGAGACATGACATGTAGGGCTTAAAATAGGGAATGTCAAATGCAAGAGGATGAACAAAGACTGCTTGGATGGTGGAGAATTCCAGTGAATCATATATTGTCTCACCGTTCAAAGCTCAGTACAAACTCCTATTTTAAGTGGGATTCATACACAGTCAGAAATCCCGTTGGACTCGAATCAAACTAATCTCCACGTGTTTTTCCTTCGGTGACAAAGAAGTTGTTCTGGTGCTTTTCCTTTGATAATATTTCACGTATCTAAAAAGAGCCATACACCCCTCGCTATTAGCTCCCCCTTGGCGATAGCAGAACTCGGGCTTATTTTACCGCACGCTCGCCGGAAGTTTCCCCGGATAAGAACGTCAGCTACACGCATATTTGAACTGGATTACCTACACCTGTATTTGGAGTCCCACACGTATTCAGCATGCCTGTAATCTTTTACAGTCATGGCAGGAAAAACTCCTTTTCAACCTTCTCTTAAATACTCAGTAAAAAATAAGCGCACACGTAACCAGACCTGTGCAAAAATGATGTCTGTGAGGTTGTTGGCAAACGGCCCTCCAACAGCATATGGTTGAGAGCCATCTGCCTAAACTGCACCTGAAAGCGCACAAACACTGAGTTCACCCCAAACTGAGATCAGACTCAGACGCTGTACTTTAGCTCACTTTGTCTTTCTCCTCCACAGCTGTGCTGGTTCGTTACTGTTCAAGCAACTCAGCATCAAACTGTGAAAAGTGTCGCGTTGTGTATTTTTAGTGTGATTAAGTATGCGCAGGCATTTTTTGGTTTGTTAGCACAGTAAAAACAAAAGTAAAGTATCTCAAGAAAACTAGAACTGCAGCACAAAGACGTGTTTACAAAGCTGGAGATGCACATTATTGGATGTGAGCACGGTTTACAACGGCCGTTAATGTACAGTATATTCAATATTTATTTTCTGTATAGTTGTTTGGTGCTCCCGGTACATTTAATCATGCAGAAAGTTCTACAGTGAGACTCTGAGAACTCAGCACAAAGCAGCTTCAGCATCACAAAGTAAAGAAACAAGTATTAAATAAGACACACTGCAAAGTGACGGGGAATCCATCCATTAAATTCCCAACCGCTTATCCAATTCAGGGTGGCAGGGGGCCTATCCCAGCTGACTTTTGGCAAGAGGCAGCACGCTCGCAGGGTAACACAGAGACAGACAGTCACTCACTTTCACATCTACCGCTTAAACCTAAC
The DNA here is from genome assembly GCA_015108635.1 of Andinoacara biseriatus. Taxonomy (NCBI): domain Eukaryota; kingdom Metazoa; phylum Chordata; class Actinopteri; order Cichliformes; family Cichlidae; genus Andinoacara; species Andinoacara biseriatus. The sequence continues at coordinate 12,223 of VUQJ01028820.1, read as the reverse complement.
ATGCATGTCTTTGGACTGTGGTAAGAAGCCAGAGCTCCCCGAGAGAATCAGGGAAACTCCACACAGAAAAGCCCAGCCAGCAGGTTTGGACCCCGAATGCGGCTGATCTGAGGTGATGGTCCGAACCACTGCACCACTGTCTCACCGCTACTGCCGTGTTAACAGAATTTCAAAAAAAAGTGCAAATTTCTACACATAAGAAGACATAAATAAAAGACAAACCTTAGTTAAACAAAATGATGTGTGAACCAGGATAGAAGACACTTCTGTGGCTGTTCATTGGGGACTGTAGGGCTGTGTGTGTGTGTGTGTGTGTGTGTGTGTGTGTGTGTGTGCACGCATTGGTACTAGAGCTGAAACGATTAATCGGATTAATCGATTGTTGAAATAATCGACAACTAATTTAGTAATCGATTACAGATTCAAAAAAAGGCCATTTGTTGAAAAAAAACCAGCATATTCAGGGCAGTAATTATGCCAAAACTGTGCAAAATATAAATATACATTTTGCATTTAAGATAAAATCACCTTTGTCTGTAAATATGGATCTGGTCAGCTGGTCTCTCATTGCCATTTTTTGATCAAATTTTCACCACGAGGAGATTGGGGAAGGGAGAACCCTATTCCTACTCATCCTATCGACATTCCCGGCTGGCTACATTATGGATTCCTGTGAGGGTGGAATATGATGTGCCTGGCTGTATTGCAGATGGAGGACATATACACTTGGCTTATTGACATTAGGATTTCTCCGAAATGGACCTGGAGATGCCTTGCTTGTCGTTATAATTAAGCAACTCTGGGCAGCTATTTGGCCTTGGTAAAGCTGCTTAAGACAGGAAAGCAGGAAGGGTACAGCCTCAAACTCAGACTCAGTGTATCTGGAGCTGATTCGGAGGGAATTATTCCTGGAGAGGTTCCTGTTTCTGCAAGGCGAAGGAACGAACCAAGAAGATTCGGATGAATTGGATTTTTTTCGCCACAGAGAGGGGCCAGAAAGACAGAAGGCTGTCAACAAATTTATCAGTACAGCCTGTACCAAAAACAAGTCGTAGAATCGGGACTTTGGCTCCCTGGCGGCCTTGGACTGCCGCTTATCTCAGTTCTCTCCTGGATGTTTTGTAAACAGACGCTCTTCGCCCCCGCTGTCCTCTTCTGATCGGTGTTGGACTGATGTCCCTGACCTAGCTGATGATACTCCACCTCTTATCAGAACTGTTAGCTGAGGATGGGAGTTTGAGTCAGCCCACAGTTTCTGGGATCAATAAAGTATCATTCATTCATTCATATGTTTTACCCTAACCTCCTCAAGTGGCATAGTTTTAGCTACACCTGGTTCAAATTCACTGAAGAAACGCTATGTTATTGCATTTTAGGCAATTCTGGGTTTATTTTCTTATTCAAAAAATTAATGAATTCTTTATTTGCATCTTTTAATGTATTTCTAGTATTGTATAGAAAAAAGGCTCAAGTGGTTCAATGAAAAATCCCCAGATCGTGCTAATTTTTTTATTCGATTAATCGTCAGAATAGTCGATAAATTAATCAATTACTAAAATAATCAGTAGTTGCAGCCCTAATAGGAACACAGTTCAGCAGTAAGCCAAACTCCAGCACATAGTGTCCGAGCTCCAGGTGCTTTATTTATGCTGCACCGCCACATACAGTTGAATAGTGAAACAAAAATTATATATATATATATAGTCAAAGGAATAAAATAAGCAAGGTGAATATTAAAATTATTTAGTACAACTCAATCTTCTGGATAATACTTAAGCTATGTTTTATAGCCCCAACTAAAATGTTAAAGCAGAGAAAAGTGAAGCTACAATAAATGAAACATAAAAATATAAATGTAAAATAACGCAAATATCTACGCTCCTTTAAATGTACTTCTATACTTCATACAAGAGGAGACATGTTTACGCACCATCCTATCTGTACATGATATGTGGTTACACCAGCAATATACTAGTATTTATTATCAAAATGTCACCAAAATATTACTCTATAGTCTGTGGGTAACAAATACTTACAGATGAGGCTCTCGGAGGCATAAACTGCAGCAGATAATTCCAGAAACCCTTCAGCAAAAGCAGCTGCTGACCCCCCACTAAAATGGTCGACTTCCTGCTCTGGGTCAAAGTGCACCCCAACCTAACAACAATTAACAAGGCCCAGCAGGGGGCGTTAAACTAAAGGCAGAACAGGGACTGATTATTGCTGATTTACATCTTTATATTTTAATTCTTGGAATCAATTTGTGTAGTTCTGCATTCACAGTTCAAAATAATCCTCATTTATCTTAAACTTGGTGCTGCTGCTGTTTTATGCTTTTGTGTCTGCCTGAGATGGCCTCAGAATACCTGTTCTCACTGACGTCATACAGAGCCAAGGGTAAAGACACTGAAATGAAGCGTTTAGAGAAGTCTAAGCCTGAGCTTTTCACTCATGGGGATAATGTACACACACCGGCCTCATAATTAGAAACATTGGACCTATTTAATAAAAGCACCCACATATGGTAAATGGACTAGTTCTTATATAGCGCTTTTCTACTCTGACTGAGCACTCAAAGCGTTCATACAACATGTTTACATTTACCTCATTCAAACCCATTCATACAAGCACTTCCATGTGTAACTAAGCTAAGTGCTTTAATTAGCTAACATTCACACACATTCATACTCCAACGCTTGCGTCGGAGAGCAATTTGGGGTTCAGTATCTTGCCCAAGGATACACTGGCACGCAGCCTGGAGTAGCCAGGAATCAAACCACCGACCTTCCGATCAGTGGGTGACCTGCTCTACCTCCTGAGCTACAGCTCTGTAAATGAACTGGTGTTATTGCTGCTTTTCGACCGAGTGCTCGTTTACTACCAGGCTCATTCACCCACTCACATTCATGCAAGCTGGGAATTACACCTTTACACAGCCTTTGGCAAAGCCTCAGCCTGTCCCACTGCAGTCTGCTCTGGCAGTGGTTGGGAAGCTCTTGGGATATATGGCTGATTCTGAAACAGCGTGCTGTTGATGGTTAGATGCTGGCATGATTAGATTAGATTAGATTAGATTCCGCCAGGGAAATTAAAGAGCGGTCTGAGATGCACTGCTCAAAGATATGTCCAACCTGGCTGCGGGGTTCGAGTCCTGGTATGAATGGGTGAATACAGTGTTCAACTAGAAAAGCACTAAGAAGCAGTGCCATTACCATTTACTTTATTCTATTAAGTCTCTGATATCATCCCATGCCAAAAGAATGCACCGAATTCTTTTCCAGAGTTTGGAGTTGATGCTAACGTCCTGTGAGGAAGCTAGCAGACGCGAGGATAACAGATGGAGCCAAGAGAGGGTTCGATTAATTTCAGCACATGCCTGAGAACCATGCAGGGACTCCCAATGAGCTGAGATCATCAAACGTTCCCACACACTTCAGCTCCACACGTCAGATCCGACCTTAGGATGTCTGTTTATTTGATCTAATATTGGAATTTTGATAACTGAAAAACAGTTATGATGGAAGCCTGTCGAAATGATTGAATGACAAAGGAAATGAAGAACATTTGGCACACTTTTTTCTAGCTCTGTGTTTCTACCACTGACTTTACCAGAAACAGAGCGAGGCACGAACACCACAAACTAACCGATCTCAGCACAGCAGATGGGACGATAAAGACGGTGGGGTAGAAAATTCGACATGTGGTGTGACTAAGAGAACGTATAAGAGCAGAAGTGAAGATCGTGCACACCTCGGCTGGGAACACAGAGACGTGTTGTTTAGATGGGTGCAGCTGAAACCACGGGTATAACAGGAAGTCTCATTAGCCCACTGAAACCTCCAGCGTTCACTTACAGTAATTAACACCGAGCAGTGAAGACGTCTGAGTAACCGCTCATCATCGCAGCAACACGCTCACTGTGAAGGAGGGTCCTAACCCACCGTTATTAGTAACATGTGACTGTGTTACAAACACGTTCAGTCTTTGCTTTATTAATTATATGTGGCTACATTTTGATGCTCATGGGAACCATAACAATTTATGACAGGGGACAGCCCATCAATCTACACACACACACACACACACACACACTACAGTAACACAGTGGATGTGTTTAGAGCTCCTTCGAATCAGCTTGTCATTTTCTGTGTTTCCCTGTGGAGTGTGTTTTCTGTAACAGCTGCTGTCTGCAGTGATAATCCCCGACCACAGAGTGTTCAAATATATATATTTGCACACAGCAGGGCTGTCAGCAAAGATTCACAAATCTATTACATAAGCTTTAAAAAGATGTAAAAATACATGTTTTAATGTGGAGGAAGAGCAGCAAAGCTCCAGCACTACTGGGTGGATACCGGAACATCACGCACGAGCAGACATAACGTTCTCCTCGGCTCCTCCCTGCCACACGTGCCCAGGGGGAACCTGCTCAGATCCGTGAAAAAAGAAATATCTTAGCATTCCCTGACGGTCATTCCCTAATTTAGGAATATAGCCCTGGAATAATTTGACACTAATTGTGTGGTAATGGTGACAGAGGGATCTTTCAAAGAGATCTTCACAAAGATTTTGGGGTGGCAGCGGCGCAGTAGATAGGTGCTCACCTCGCAACCGGAGGGTCGCTGGTTCGAGTCCCCGTCTGCTGTCATTGTGTCCCTGGGCAAGACACTTCACCCACATTGCCTAAGTGTGAATGTGGGTGGTGTTGGAGGCCCCACGCTTCTGTCAGATTGCCCCGGGGCAGCTGTGGCTACATTAGCAGCTGCCACCACCAAGTGTGATTGAGGTGTGAATGAATAGTGCACGAAACTGTAAAGTGCTTTGAGTACCATGAGAAAGTGCTGTGTAAGGTATTATTGTTATTTGTATACACGGGCTGGTACTCGTCAGTTTGAAGTTGGACTTCAAACCAGCCTCCGCTGTCACATACACACGAGCACATTGGTGGCCTAAGCCGGGCTCCTGCTACATGCTGGAATGTTCTACAAATACGTGCAGCTTTATTAGTGATGATGTCCAGACATCTAAACTGTTTCTGACCGCTTGCATCAAATGTGATGCACAACAAATGCAAGCTCCGGATAAATGTAACTGGTCATGTTCATATCTGATTTATCCCTTTTTAAAGTTTGCAATATTAAACATTAGTTGTGTTCTCAAAGTTTTCTAATGCTTCCTGTTTCGGAGCTCAGTGGCTCTGGCTGACAGTTATAATGCTGGAGCGCTCAGCTGGAAAGAGCATCAGGATGTTAAATGCAGATTTGTTTCCCTTGGGTGTCTGAGTGAAAGCTTCATGTCACTGTATGAGGCTTTATAAGGAAACACTGTGCATACAATGTTGACACTGTGCTGCTCCAAAGCGCTCATGCTTCAACTCATGCTAACAGAAATGATATTGTCTGCACCTCAAGAGTGTTCCACTGACACAGTGGGATAAAATCACTAATGTGTCCCTTTGAAATGCCACAAAAATGTCATGACATTAATAAAAAGAACACGTCTGCTTTAAAATGTGACTCAGAGAACATCTTTAGTCCTGCCTAAAGAAATCTGGGTGAAAGTGATTTGGTTAAAGGACCTTCTTCATGGAACCAAAGCAGAACCAATTTCACGGACGTCTCTTCACCTTCGGTTCATTATTCCTACAGCTCGTAGCGCACAGTGCCACTTCGATATGAAGAGCTGCAGTTATCAGAGTTTACGGGTCTCAAAAAGAATCAGAGCGAGTCGTCCTGAGAGTCGTCGCTGACGTTTCCACAGGACACTAATGATTTACAGGACAGGTGTTCGAACAAATCACCTTTGGTTTCCTCCTCCTGCTTCCACGCTGAGACAATAATCAGCGGCTCACGCTTAGCTAGACTTGATGTTTCGAGATGCATGTAATCTGCAATACACATTAAATTGTGTTGCATTACTGGGTGCACGTTTGTCGGCCTGGTGTAAGTGAAGAGGCCATTAAAGGCAGGTCTGCGTGCTTTCACTGCACCTCAGTAAGTGTGCCACGGGCTGAGACTTTCCAGCGCTCCGTTCTGTCGGGTTAAATATTTACATGAAAAACAGCGGACTGCAACACAAACACGCACACACAAAGAGCGCTCTACATCAGTGTGGTTTTCCTCTGCTGGCCTGAAACAAGCCTCAGCGCTGTAGCAATGCAATAGGTGCAGCTCTTATCTTTGAACACCAGCACTGCTGAGCTTTATTAGAAGAGGTCTGCAGCTGACCCGTGCAGCATTCAAATGATTCAAACTTCCACTGACGGCAGTTTGTTTCTTCTAGTTCCACTTCGTCTGCTTCCTAAAAAGCCGCTCGGTGACCTCTGACTGAACGAGCAGACAACAGCGAGTTCGTTGTTGGCAGAATGTTTCTCGTTACTTCCAAAACTTCCCCAAAGTCTAAACAGGTTATTTTTCTGTGTGACGGCCCCGCACGGACACACGGACACAAGAGCAGGAGAATCGAACTTCTCCTTATCTACACCTCATTAGAGCAGGTGGGGCACGTGAAGGTGGAGCTGGAACGGCTGCAAAGTAACTCAAACTGAACTCGCTCAGCTTGCAGTGGATAATACAAATGTGCCTCACATTGAACCCTCAGGACCCTTAACCCCTATAATGAACTGCTCTCTGCTGTCATATTAGTTACAACACATCTGAAATATATCAACATGCAGAAATGGATGAGACTGAGAGCTAAAGTGTGTTAGCAATAAATCCCTGCAGCCTCACACAGCACGAGTGCCTGTGACAGTAAGTCCTCCTCCAGCTGAGCCACATCCAGACCAAGACCCAGACCCACATCCAGACCTGGATACACCTGGATCTGTGCACATGTGGGTCAGCCTTATGATGCACACTAACGAGCTTTCTAATCAGTAATTATTTCAATCATGTAATAAGTTAATAAGTAGAGTGCAATATGAAGCAACATTAAAAAGAGTGTTGGTGTGCAACCAAACATGCACACCTGCCTACAGAGAAACTGTTTCCTGAAGCAAGAATTATAATAACAGACAGCAAAGATGTTTCCTTATTTCCTCAAATGGCAAAAAGTCTGCAGTGTATGAATGCAAATAACCTCGGGCTCTCTGCCCCCACCCCCACATATGCTCACCCACCCACCCAAAGCCGGGGGGAGAGCCGAACAGGCCACAGAAAACCTTCATCCTCTGTAAACCCCCCCCTGTAAAAAATGAGTTTGAAAATATCCACAGAGCAGTGGGGACAGATTCAAGGATTGCGAGCAGCCAAACCATCAGACTGTGTATATTTAACTTGGATTGATGTTGATCAGGGGTCAACCATCATCAGGAGGGGCCAACCATCATCAGGAGGGGCCAACCATCATCATGAGGGGCCAACCATCATCATAATGGGGGGTCAACCATCATCAGGAGGGGCCAACCATCATCAGGAGGGGCCAACCATCATCAGGAGGGGCCAACCATCATCATAATGGGGGGTCAACCATCATCATAATGGGGGGCCAACCATCATCATAATGGGGGGCCAACAATCATCATAATGGGGGGCCAACAATCATCAGGAGGGGCCAACCATCTCTAGTATGCATTAATAAAACAAAATGCAGTCCGTGGATCATTCTGCTCCGTCTCTGCCTAGCAAACCTTCTCTGAAATTCTGATTTTAGCCGTGCCGTGGTGTCATTACCATGGTGTCATTACCATGGTGTCACCATCCATCCATCTTCTTCCTCTTAACCAGGGCCGGGTCGTGGGGGCAGCAGCCTAAGCAGAGAAACCCAGACCTCCCTCTCCCCAGCCACCTCCTCCAGCTTATCCGGTGGTGGACCACCGAGGTGTTCCCAGGCAAGCCGAGAGAGATAATCTCTCCAGTGTGTCCTGGGTCTGCCCCGGGGCCTCCTCCTGGTAGGACATGCCTGAAACACCTCACCCAGGAGGCATACCAGTCAGATGCCCGACCACCTCAACTGGCTCCTTTCAGTGTGGAGGAGCACCTCCCAAATGACTGCACTCCTCACCCTCTCTCTAAGGGAGAGGCCAGCCACCCTTCGGAGGCGCTCATTTCTGCTGCTTGTGTTCACGATCTCATTCTTTCGGTCACTACCCAAAGCTCACTGGGGGGCTGAGGAGTCTGACCCCTCAGCCCCCCAGTCCCTCTCCTTGGAGATGGGAACCACCATCACAGTCTGCTAATCCAGAGGCACCACCCCAGATGACCGCGCACCATGTGTCAACCAAGAGAACCCTATAATGCCCAGAGCCTGCAGGACCTCAGGGTGACTCCACCCCAGGGGCCACCCAGTTTAACCACCTCAGTGACCCCACCCCCAGTGATGGGTGAGTCCTCTCCCTCATCCCCAGACTCTGCTTCCAATACAGAAGACGTGTCAGTGGGATTAAGGAGGTCCTCAAAGTTTTCCATCCACTATCTAACTATATCAGTTGAAGGCAGCACCCCACCTGCGCTATCCACCAAACTCCTCCCACACCTGAGTTTTTTCTGCAGCCACTGAGCTGCGATCCTCTTGGCCTGCAGGTACCCATCAGCTGCCTGCAGAGTCCCACAGGCCAACAAAGTCCAATAGGACTCCTTTTTCAGCTGGATGGCACCTCCGGTGACCCCCGTGTGGTTCTTTGGGTGTGTGATGGTGCTCTCCCCTGACTCACCTGCACACCTGCCTACAGGAAAAACGATTTCCTGAAGCAAGAATTATAATAGACAGCAAAGATGTTTCCTTATTTCCTCAAAATGCAACAAGTCTGCAGCATATGAATGCAAATATCCTCTGCCCCCACCCTCACATATACTCACCCACCCACTGAAATTGCCCCGTGCACAGTTGGTGCAGTTACTACATTATTATTACATTATTATTACTGGAATACTGACTGACATTACACCTCATATTTGCTGTTAAATGACAGTTCCCAGCACAGCTATGCTGCCTGTCAGTGTGTTACCAAAGACAGCTTCACACATTCACTGCAGCTCTCAACTTTCCTACAACTCCTGCAAGCATGGAAAAATATCCCAGAGTTTTCCAAAACTGTCCAGAGTGCACAAGAGTAAAAAAAAAAGATCATTAATTAACTTCTGGATTTTGCACGCTAACACACACACACACACACACACAGTGTGACAGTATTGCAGAGTGACTCTGACTGACAGGCTTCAGTGGCCTCTGGGCTACACAACGCTATAACCTGCAGTTGTGATGTGAGCTCACAGGGAAGTGCTGACCCGTGCAGCCCGACTCCTCATCATCACATTACTCTGAGCTGAACTAGGAAGAACACAGCACTGCATCAGCCTGCCAGGAACCCTGCAGAGCCTCGGTATCAGCGAGTTCGCCTCACGCTGGGGACCAAACACTTTCACTTCTCACTACCCACAGTACAAGATTATTATTATTACTACAGTGTTACACTGAAATCAATGTTTACCTAAACTTAAATTATGCATACAGCATACTTTTTAACCTAACAAATATTTGACAAACAATAGAATAAAGTAGAAGCCAACCTGTCAAAGAGAGCAGGAAACTAGCCATCCACGGCTCCACTCGTCTATGTGCCGAGCTTAGACTAAACCCCACTCTACAGTGACCGCTATTAGGAACAGAGGGGGGATGTATGTGTGTGTGTCTGTATGTGTGTGTGTGTGTGTGGAGGAGGATTGGGGGTGTGCTAACAGGAAGAGAAAGTGGGCGTGGCCCTGAGACGCAGAGAGCCTGAGAGAGGACTAAAATAACTACTGTATTTCCTTGACAAGCTGAGTGCAGAGCTGTTTGATAAAAGTTCACACACACACACACACACACACACTAAATGCCTCTGTGAGAAAGAGGAAACTGAAATAAAGGTGTGATTATGACACCATCGTGCTCTTTCAAAGGCTCTGAGAGCTATTGAAGCTTCAGGTGTGAACCGAGGACGAGCTGAGCTCACAGACCCACTGAGACGTTTCACAGAGCTGCACATTTTAAAAGCAGTGAGCAGTAAATCCTGTAGCAGAAGGAAACAACAAGCACTGAGAATCTCCTGGTCCAGAAAAGCCCGTCGGGTCAGCTCACAGGCTGTGAAACTTCAGGTGATGACACAAAACACAAAGAAGTCGAGCTTCTGAGTCACACTTTAAAAACTCCTGCTGCTTATCTGCACTGATATGTTCTGGGTCATGAGGAATCAAAGGATGCTGCAGAGGCTAAACTCAAACACACCCCGACAATCAGAGAGAAACAATGATGCACTGCATCGTGGGGGTCCCTCTGCTCTTTAGTCCAGAGGCTCCAGCATCCATGCTTTCCAAGATGCGGGTGTTTGTGGATCGTGGTCACATGTTTCTCCTTGTCTGCATGTTGCAGCTGTGAGCTGCACGTGTGGACGGCACACTGAGCTGATGACATGTTCGAAGCCTTCACCGTTTAAACTGAGGAACATTTTTCTTTGTTCACAATCTGTAGATGCAGTTTGTTGCAGTTTGTTGCAGTTTGTTGCAGTTTTACAGCGTCACAGCTTATGTGGATCTGAGCTTTTAGAAATACCAGCGTCTATAACTGCGGGTCATTCACCTGAATCCCTGCAGGATCTGCTGATGTTTGGTACAATAACTGGCATGAATATTTTTGAGTCACAGGGATGGGTTCAGTTTGGATTCATGCTTCCAGCCGTCTGTGCACGTCTTCCTCCCACTTTGTTGGTGCATCAAGCCGAGCCGGAGGCACAGCTGTCATCGCTGTTTCTGTTGACATGACAACTACAGCCCTCGCTGCCGTGGGAATCGTGTTCCCAGTCCACATGATCACCAGCGACCCAATGGCAAGGTTACACACACACACAGACACACATTTACATAGCAGCAACCCTGCCCTGAGTGACAAACAGAGCAGGAAATAACAGTGTGAAGAGAGCCTGCACAGCACCGAGCTGATTCACAGCCTAAGAATGCAGAGGGCCGTGTGTGTGTGTGTGTGTGTGTGTGTGTGTGTGTGTGTATAACACAGCTGCCTCTGGCTATGTGTCGGACATATCTGACCGAGGCAATAGCGCCGCCTCCTGGTCATTAACAGATGTTACAGCAGTCTCAGTCTTACCTCCTCGTGAAGAGCTTGAGTGCAGTGAAGGACTTGGAGCAGCCGCTCTGGATTTCCTCTTCCTCCACGCAGAGAGGAGGCGTGAAGGAGGAAGGCAGAGAGGAGCTAGATGAGGATGCAGAGTTGCAGTCTCCATCAGCTCCTTTATTGTTTTGTAACCATGCTGCTGCTCCTTCTGCCTTTGGCTCCACACTTTCTCCTTCAGGTTCACCACTACAGGCCTGCAGTCCAGGCTCACAATCCAGATCCGCGTCTGATCCCAGCTCCGAATCCATGAAGGAGTATGTGTTCGGCTCCGGGGGTCTCACATTTTCTTTGGGTGAACTACAACACTCGTGGATTTGAAGGAGTCCAAATCACAAAGCAAATCCGCGAGGAGGACGTCAGTGACCCTTTAATAACCCTCAACTCTACAGCTCTGAGCCCAGCCTCACTGCACTGCAGTCACACACACCTGACACCTGAAATCACAAGACACAGAGTCAGTGAGCGGCCAGCCCTTCCTCCACCCCCAGCCATAATCCCACCCCTCACAAGACTCAAGCACTCAGATCCATTATAATAACTTAATTACCTCGACAGAAGGAGCTATAATATCTACCAGGTTGCAATATGCTGTGAGTCTGTGTAGTATACACAAAGTACTAGTACAGCTCAGCTAAACATATTCTGCTCTGATGTTTTCTCAGCACACGGTGTCTTTAAGCTGTCAGCAGCTGTTAGCCCAGCACTAAACTGCTACACTTACAGAGACTTCAAACATGGCCGCCCAGCACAGGCTACAGAGTCAATAATCCACACGCCAAAGGCAGTTCACAAGACACACAAGGAGAGTGTGTGTTTACAGAGAGCTTAGTGCCGAGTTAATCCTTCCCTCCTAGTCACATCTCCAGTTGTACTACTGCAGTAAGCAGCAGCAGTACGAGAGTAGAAGTACAGTTCAGAGTACTGAGTCCTGTCAGTCAGTGCTCGCCTTCTCTTTGCACTTTGGCATCTCAGCCCTGAACTTCTTCTTCTTCTTCTTGTGCCTCTAACTTTAGTCTTCGTCTTCTTTGAGATTCTTCTTCAGGTTAATTATTCTTCATGAGAAGCAAACACACAGAAACACACACACACGTACACAATGGCTGCAGCTGCACACTGC
>VUQJ01028818.1:0-11778 GCA_015108635.1 Andinoacara biseriatus | reverse complement strand
TGTCCAAGGATTTGGTTTAAACACTATTTATCACGCATTATTTCAAAGAGGTCATTGCAAAAGTGTGAAAGGGTTGCAGCCCTTTATAAAGACAAAAAATGTATATCGATTAAAAAAGCATTATTATTTTCCTGATCATGTGTGTCTCCCTCAGTTGACTGTGCAGGAATTGTCTTGAGCTGTCTCTTCTGTCGGTTCTACGATATGATCCACATGCTACCTGACTCCTGCGAGGGACTCACCAATCACTGCTGCCCCAGCTACAAGCACGTCATCACCACAGTCGAGTCTACATCCGGGAGCGATGATGACTCACACATAGATTTGGACTGTGGGATTTTCGGTTCCTGTCATGATGCAAGTGACTGCCTGGAGCTGGCTATGGAGGTTTCTGAAATATGCTATCACTAGTAGGAAACGCATAATATTCACCATTAAGCACCAGAAACCTACCATTAAACATGTGACTGTTAAGTGTGAAGTGGAGGATTTGTAAGGGCTAGAATACAAATGAATACCAGGAAGTACATTAAAGGTGTAATGTAAAAAATTTCTGATATTAGAATGATAATAAATATATTCATTATCCATCTGTTTATGCATGCAAACTTGTGTTTATCTCTCCTAAATGTATGTAGATTTTCATACAATGGAGACTGTCTGCTCCACTTCTTTAATTATTTAAGCATTAGAGGAGGTCTAATATCTGGTCAGGCACATAAGTATTTGGATATTAGTATTTGGGCGCAATTTTTTAAATTTGGCCCCTGAACATCACCACAGTGAATTTTAAATCAATCAACCAGGCAGTGATTTAATTGCAGACTTTATTTCGAGGGGTTTAACAAAAGTAGAGCATTAACAATTCAGTGTCCTATTTTTAGAGGGTAAATAAAAAGAGAAAACATTCTTACTGTAAAAATGTCTTAAGTTAACTACAGTTAAAAACAAATAATGAAGAAATAACCAATTTTACATTACATCAAAGACACCTGTGTATTGGTAGACGAAATATCTTTTGAAGTCTGTATTCTTACTAGCCTGTCCCATCCCACTCCCTATCCAACTGAGGGAATCAGGAACACCGCTCACTGAATGAAGCAGTTCGTACAACAGTGGCTGAAAATCATAGCAAGCAGCTGTTGTAGAGAAAAGCTAATCTGAGTCTATCCTGTTGTTCATGGTAGCGTACAACAATAATTCCACTGATGTCCATGTGCCATAGAAATGAAGAAAATCAGACCAGAAAATAGTGCAGGTAAAAGCCTTCCATTGGATTGGAGGTCTAAGTTCAGCAACATCATGTGTCCAGAAAAATGAAGTCAGCTGACTACCTGAATATGCCGAATAACCAAATTTTTCCATCATTAGATTTTTTTTTCCCCTGATGGCACTGGCATATTTCAAGATGACAAAGCTGGGATGCATCAGGCTTAAATTGTGAAAGAGTGATTCATGGAGCGTGAGACATCATTTTCACACATGGATTGGCCATCACTGAGTCCAGAACCCCAATGAGAGTCCTTGGGTTGAGCTGGAGAAGACTTTAGCGGTCCAACTACCCCATCATCAATACAGGGAAATCTTGGCAAAAAAATTAATGCCATTCTGGACAGAAATAAATGCGCTGACATTGCATAAGCTTATGGAAATGATGCTGTGTAATGTGATATCAAGAAAGTTACCCATCATGAGCTTGAGGTCATACTAGACCAGATAAACTGATGAAAAACCTGCAGCTTTAATAAATTTAGCAAGACTGCATGAATTACATTTTTCATTCATAAGATGTGATTGTTTTTTTCATTTGCTGAAATGCTTTTGTCATACTTTAAAGTTTTTATTACAGACCTACTACTAATACAGACCTGGGCATTGTATTGCCCCAGGCCACATCTGGCCCTTTGGTTGCCCCTTACCTGTCTGAGGTCAACGGGAAATTAGAATTCTGAGGTAAATAATTATATATAATTGCAGTTTGTCCCATTTCAGCCACCAAAAGCTATTTTTATGAATTCCCCATCAAAGAATGGCTTACTGTTTTGGTTGTTTTTTTATGATTTTGCCACAGTATCATGCCTGTCTGTCTCCTGAATCTAAACTGTGAGCTGGTTCCACAGAATACAGGCCTGAAAGCTGAAGTCTGTGCCTCCCATTTTACAATGGACATTGTGGGAAATCTGAAGCTTCAGTTGAAAAACAAAGTGAACAATTTTGACTTCTTCTCCTTGGATCTGGAGCTGTGATGTCTGAGACACAGCTACATATCTTTGCATGTGGCATACCAAAAAAGGTTTGAGAGGAACTGGCAGCAATGCGCACTAAAAGGAACAATGACAGGGAGTGATTTGGTCACAGAAGTAACTACATGCTTGCATAGGTTTGGGCTGAAATGGGACAAAGTGTCAGGTGTTCCAACTGATGGCTGCTGAACTCCGACGGAAAAATGTTGGACTTTTGAAGCAAATGCAAAGAAACTGAAATGACTGAAATAGGTATTTTTGTATTATCTTATTCACCAAGACGTGCTGTTTAACTCACTGCTAAAAATTAACCATGTTGTTGGCATTGACGTCATCAGAGTAAGAGCACTGACTCTCAGACAGTTTGTTGCACTTCTGGAAGAGCATGAGACTGAACATGGTGACATAGGCTACCACACAGCTGTGAGGTAGATCAGCCTGGGCAACGGGCTAAAAACAGTATGAGACCTGAGAGCAGAAATTCAAGATTTTTGTGAGGAGAAAGGCAAGGGCACAAGATCTCAGATGCAGAATGGAAGCCAGATCTTGCATTTGGTCAGAGTCGAGTCCACCATAGACGAGATCTCTCTCACTGAACAAAAAAACTGCAGATGAAGTAATTAAACTGCATACAAAACACCAACAGCACTTTATATAAAGGTAAAAGTCTTTGAACTATTCCAAAAACATGCACATTCTGGGGAATGTTGAGTAAACAGTGATAAAATGTTTTTTTTACCATGCCTGTTTCACATTTTCATAGCCTAATTGTAACATCTCCTCTTACCAATAGTAGTTTATAAAGAGATAAAATTAATAGTGAGCAGAACTGAGTTCAGCTTATTGGTGTGACCCTCCACAGCAGTCCCAGTTTCTCATGTGGCCCCTTGGGAAAATTAATTGCCCACTCCTGCACTAGTAGGTTGTTGTAGCAATGCAATCAGTCTTAGTGATTAGACTTTATACAAATTGTGGTTTAACTACTTGCTTTCCAACAGCTCAATATTCAGTCATATTGCCTTGAAGATGGAAAGTGTATTATTATTGTTATTATTATTATTTCCTGCTTAGTTGTCACAAAACCTCACATTATGCCTCACATTATCACCACCTACTCTAGATACTGCATGAGTGAATACCTTAACGGTATGAGTAATAGCATGCTGAATTTCATTTGTACAGTAGATTCACTCTGCAGCAAGACAGCAGTGTCATCACAAACAACTCGGTGGCCTTGAGGCCTGCAAATTCCTGCAGCTCTGTTGATACACACTCTGACACACCAACAAGCACTCCAACTTCAACATGATAGTCTTTCTGAAGTATGAAAAAAAAAAAAATCTTGAAGCCTGTCCCCTGTTGAGCGTGCCTATTTCAGTTCAAGTGCCACTGGAAACACAGGAGCTGTTAGATATGGCATTTGTAGGACACTTGTCCTTGTCACTCCCCTCAACCTCTGTTCTCAAAGACAGTTCTCTCAAGTGGTAGATCACTGTTTGGATCACTTCAGTCTGAAATATGTCCTTGTCATATTATGGGAAATGGACACAGGAGCAGAGCTGCTATGCCACTGAGAACAGTATACAGGACAACATTGTTCTTAAGCATCGTAAGTATCATCATTTTTCCCAAAAAGGTCAGTGTGAGTGCACGGAGACAACACTGTGTTACTGGATTATGTTCAATTACTGCACCAAACATTTATTTTCTCCCATTACATATAAAGAGACAGAGCGGAATCTCACTCTGCTAACAAGAACACTATTATAGTGCACTCCTGTTTTGCTGCTGCACACCATGGTAATGGTACTATATTGGCACAGTCCTGAGACTGACTCTTTGAAAGGACATTGCCATGTATACAGCTGTTGCAGCTGCACATGTCCCAGCTGTAAACCTCAGAAAGTGTTTATGAGTCCAGCTGATTGGAAGCATCACAGCTGAAGGAGATGGAGTTACCAGGTTAATCAGCTAACTTTACAGTAATCGTGCTGCTTGGCTGTCTACATTTTTTTTGTGTCCATTTCAATTGAATATTTGTTTTTGTCCCCAGATGTTTCATATATTTTAAATTAATGAAATAATGTTTTAGCCTAATAAAGCTGGTGATGTAAATGGTTAAAATAACCATAAATGATAAACTGTAAAGTTTATAATTTCTGTAAAATGAACTGAAGTTGCTTGAGATACTGTAGTAACCAAACAAAGACATGCCATATTATCTTTGTTCTTTCACTCACATGTGGCACTCTGAACTTTAAAAAGCTCTTTAATTCAGAGCATTTTAAAAGGTGGTTAGAAGCTTTGTTCTACCTTATAATTATCTTTTAAATTATTGTTATCATACACCCAAAACTTTGAATTTCTTTTTGTTTTGCTTTTTCTTTCTTTGCAAACCCGTAAACTCAAATTTCAGACGAACTCTTATATAATTAGCTGCTTGGATGAATAATCACACAAGGGTCACACGATAAGCTCTTCTTAAAGATTACACAGAGGAGTTTGCTAATGATGACTGAATAATACAGGCGTAAACATTGTTAACTCACAGAATATTGGACATTACATGCACTATTGTTTTGTATTTTTTGGCAACTTGACAGACAACAGCTTTCAAAAGAGTCAAAATGCACTATTGCACCTTCTCTGGAACTGGAACTGTGAGCAAAAAAACAAACAAACAAAAAATATCAGTGTGGCATTTGGTTAAATCTGAAAATCACCAAAAGCATGACATAAAACATAGCATAAACTAACAAAAAAACTTTAGGTAACAAAAGTGGCTACAAAATTAACCACTCATTAACTCACACATTAACTTTAGGACGCAAGAACATGAATCTTCTGATACAGCACTGATTTCTCCATTCCACAGTGTGTGTTACTAATACACACCATGCTACTACTACTACTACTACTACTACTGCTACTACTACCATGGAAATTATATCAGTGGATTTTGTTTGAGATAAAAATTCAAGCTTTCATGACTCAAAAACTTAATAAGAGACAGCAGTGCAGGGAGATTATTTTAAAATCCAAAATATAAAACATTGCAGTGCATTTACCAGCAATTCTTTTGCATGATGTTGATTTGAAGCTGCACCCTTGACTATGCTAACAATCTGTTATGTGCAGTAAGACATGCGGTACAGGTCAAAAAGATTAAAGTTGCATAAGAACGCTATTTTTAATGCAAGCCAAGAGTTGATTGACAGGTAATATTAAAACCAGGCCAGAGCAGCTGCACAGATAATAACCCAAATCCTCCAGATTTCTTTTTTTAATACTTTAATTGTTTTGTTGAAAGTTGTTCTTTAGTCACACAGCACAAACAAGGATTAGTGTGCATTCATCCGCAAATCATCGGCACCTCTGAGAGGCTGTTTTATGTTCGAAAAAACAGACTGAAATACTTTGAAAATGTTCCAGTTTTTTTTTTTTTTTGGAATTGAGTTGAATGCTATGACATGAAAAAAAGAGCTTTTTACAAGAGGGAATTAAATGTTGCTCCTTTATTTACATGATACTATTTGCATTCATTTCCCTCTGCCAAAAATCTAAAGAAATGAACTTTTTATAGGCTCCGTGTGCTCTCTTTGTAAAGTAGTGCTTAAAGCTCAAATGTGTTGTATCTGCATGTATTTTTAGATAGAATTAGTCCTCTGATAAGAATTAGGCTCTAAACCATGTGATCATGTTTGACCTCCTAAAAGCTGCACAGGGCCTCAGACGGCGCTGCACAGACAAATAAAAGTAGATACTGCACATGCTGTGCAAAATTGTATGTTGCGGGTTACATCTACGGGGAGCACTGCTTGTGACCAATTTTCTCATTACCTGGTGCAGCACAATTACAGAGCTGAGTGCTCTAGCTGATACTGCTCCATAAAACCTATTGGAGGTCCTTTGTGGCTTTTCAAACATAAAGTGTGTCTGCATAAACAGATGCCAGCTTTAAAGCGAAAACATCTGCACATCTTAAACTCACTGGATCTCTTTCAAATTACCTGATGGCTTTGGGACTTGCGCGGGCTTTAGGAACTCTTATGTTTTTTAATAACATCCAAATGGCCTGTCCTTTACTGGCCAGGTTCAAATGCTGTCCCATCCCAGCCGAGCGGATGTGGACAAGGTCAGGTGGTTTTCACTGCTGCGCAACACATGCATGCACCTTAATGGTCACTCAGAGGATACTCTTAACCCATTAGCTTGCATAGTACTCCTCTAGTTCCTGGCTTAATTCAAAACAGTTGCAAAGAGGGTCAAAAAGAAACAGAAATGCTGGAATGATTAAATGTGAAATGGGTTGTTGCTAACAAAACACTTCAAACGCAGCACGCCGCTCTGCTGTTGTGTTTAGTGACACAAGACTCACATTAGCAAAGTGATCTAATCGCGTGCTGCTTCGCCATGTTTACATGCATCTCTGCTCGCTAATCGGATATGAGGTTTCTTCACAGAGTTCAGGCCCTGATCGCTTCATTAGTGTGAAGCTGCTCTTCCTCCTGAGCACACAGCACTAATACCATCTCCCTTCAGACACAGCGCTGCAGCCCAGAGTGGCCTCCTGAGGAAGCAGCACCATTAAATATTAATGCCATGTGTTTAGAGGGTTTTTATTTCAAACAGCGAGTTTGTCAGCATCTTATGTAGTATTCTTCAAGATTAAGTCCATGTGGAAAATGGGGTCCCGAAGCGTTATGCAGCATTGTGCCTTCAGAATAATTTAGATCTGTTTTTCTAATGGTCTTTCTGTGTTAATATCGCCAACATTTCCCCTGATTTTCTTAAGCAAATGGAGCATTTTTAAGTGGACGAGAGTACTGCCTTCTGTACCTTACAGTGTGCTGTGTAGCTGTCATGAGGTGAAGAATGTTTGGGTGCATTTAAGTTGACATCACTTCAAATATTCCATGCATGTGTTTCTTATAAGTCTCTTTTTCAGTTACACCCACGACGCAGAGTGTTGTTTGAGCAAAATAGTGCAACGTCTCAGAAAACAACATTTGAGCACCTATGAATTATGACACTAGAAGACAGTAAACATTTCAAAACACAATCTCCAAACATAATTAAGTTCATTCCATTTCCTCTTTTTGTTTCCTTTTTGCTGGACAACTGTGATTCATAGTGATTTCATGTCTAAATGTAATAAAAATCAATCAATGAATTTGTCATCTGTCCTCATTTGTTCTATTGTCCTAGTTTACATGCCAATTTCACAATTACCCCCTCAAATGAACCTGACCTCGCTTGCATATAGGGAAGTGGTGTATGTGAGCATCATCCTCAATTAGGTCAGGGGCGTTAATAGTACAGCAGAAAGCGAACACTCCCCACAACATCCTCCAGGAATTGCGCCTGACACTACTGACTGCCTTGAATCTATATTTGGGCCAAGCGTGTGGATGTGTGTCACCCAAGACTACCCGCCTAATCTCCGCCACAGAAAGTAAAGTGAGTTGTGGGCCCATGGGTGGAGATTGTCAAGACACAAAGGGATCTCCCAGCAGGCACTGCAAAAACCAGGCCCTGGGCAGGCTTTTATGATACCTTTCAATCAGTGGATGATTCCCAGCTGAAATGACAGGTGATTTGACTCAGCCTCCAATTAATGACCTCATTTTAACAATTAAGAGCAGGGGAGGAAGGGGAAAGCCCCGCAAAAAGACAGGGAACTGAGCCGGGGGGCAAGTTTTGATGCCTTGATAGTACAAGACGGTCTCAGCATGTCAACGTGACTGGAGCCTGTTGTCGAGGCTCAGGTGATCTCCTCCTTTTAACCAGGTGGCATCCTGCAGGGAGAGCACACACTGATGAGGAGTGGGCATGGGGAGTAAGGGGGGGGGAGGGAGGGAGGGTGTGGCAACGATAGGGCGAAGAGGTGACTAGAGGATGGCAAGGGAATGATGGAGTGCATCAAGCTGTGTACCCCCACCGTCCCCAACCCCCAATCCCCGCCTCCACCTTCTCTTACCCCCACCCCCCACAGCATAGAGGAAATTAAAGAGCTGTGTAGCAGGAGGAGAAGAGAAGAGGAGGGTGGTGATTTAGAGCGTGGCACAGGGGGATGGGGACCCGGCGCATTGGAGTTAATTACTGAATAATGAGGAACAATTTATTGTGTTCTTGTTAGAGACATCAAAATGCTGCTGGATACTGCCTATAGAGAGGAGCATGCCTCTCTCACTCCTTGTGCATCGGTTAAAATGTGGTGTTTAGCTCGAAGTCATTAAGAAGCCCCCGCCTTGCTTTGCCTTGCCTTATAAAGTGGCGGTGTTGCAGGTCTCCTGGGCAGATGAGGGGTCTTAACACATTGCCCTAAAATACTCCCAGTTTCCTCCAGGCCTTCTGACTGTTCACTAAAAACTAACGACATTAACTCAAGATGGGTTTCTTCTTATTTTCATGGCATGCCGGTTCTTTCTGTTCACCTGCAGAGATGGTACTGGTAGATTTGACAGTCAAATTTCTTACAATTTTTTTCTCTTTTGCTCACAGGTTAGCTTGAGTGGGTCGATGATCAGCTAATTAAGTGAAGACTACTAAATAAGCTCCATAAGTTTCTTTGTTTGTTTTTTAAATTGTCTCCAGTTGATTTTCTAAAGGTTTAAAGAGAACTGAGAACTAGAGAACTGAGAACTAGAGAAAGGACTTTCAGAAGAAGGAATAACGTCTTTAATGTCACAGTCTCTCAGGTAACATGGGCTGAGGTTGGCTTAAATTCAGATATATTAGATTTCCTCTTCCTTTATTAAAAATGTGACTACAGTCTAATTCAGTTTGCAAATTATCTGCCACTTCTAATCCAAGAACATAACGTTAGCTTCCTGTTTTAATAGTTGACTGGACTTGCTAACAATTGCAGCTCGCACCACTGTCGTTTCTTACACCTGTTCATATTTTTTTTTTATTCTGGACTGGAATACAATGAAACGCAACCTCCAGAGCTCTAGATTCCAAACTGAACTTCAAGACTGTCATCCAAACAAGGCGTCATTCAAATAATGTGTAATTTGAAAATGTTCATCAAGAGCAAGGGTGTGTTTGACTAAAACCAAACCAAACCAAAGACACTTCATACTCATGGTAGCAGTCACAGGATGGCCAAACCCTATATCACACCCTGCTTTATAGTCCATGCCATAAATTCCCAAAAAATATCATGTATTAAATAAAACTTTAAAACTACAGTTTGACACCATGAACTCTTTAGGAAAGCATTTAATGAGGAAAAACCAATACGCAATTATATAAATGGGTGAGTGTGTCCAAACTTTTGACTGGTACTATAAAACAAATGAGAAGGCAATTTTGCCGTAGACTGGGGGAGGGGGGGGAGGGGACTCGAGAGCCGGTGTCCTGCTAATGACTTCTATATTTGACTCAGGTGTGTTGAAGCAGAGACGCATCTAAAACCTGCAGGACACCGGCTCTCGAGGCCTGGAGTTGGCCACCCCTGCAATAGACTTTCATACAATCAGTCTTATTTTCAAGTCAAAGGATATCTGGAGCCAGCTTAGACATCACACAATGACAACACTGGGAGAAAGGAGTGAACAGTGTAAATGCATGCCTATGTGTCTCAGATGGCCCTAGTTTTGCATTCCATTTATCATTCTTCCTTTTGGTAAGTTGTTCCTCCACCATGTGTGGCCATTTGCTTTTAAGTGGAAATATACTGTAGAAAAAAAGGCAATATGGTGGTGCTTGAACAACGCGAGGCTCAGCGTCTCTTCAGAATCTGTTATTTAGCAGTTCTCTATCTACTCTCGACTGGATCATTCACCCAGAACTGCTCTGCGTTCCTGTCCTACAGCAGACAGGAGCTTTGGAACATTTGGACTCAGAACTGCGACAGTTTCCGATCTCCGGTTCATCCCAGAGATCTCCAGAACACCGGGGGCTGCACACTCTTCCCGGCCGGGCAGAAGTGCACGCAGAACCGGGAACATAAACAAAGTCGGGATAGGCGCGGAGGGCTATGAGCCAAGCTAAGGCTAACACCACATCGGCATCCCTTACCCAGCATGTTCCTCGCCAATGTCCGTTCTCTGGTAAACAAAATGGATGGAATATGGCTCTCCATCACCAATAATAGACGGATTATGGACTCAAATGTCATGATCTTCACTAGAACATGGCTAAACAAAAACTATTGAGTTAGCAGCACGTCACACACACCAAGCCAACAAGATAGCATACGACTCCGGTAAGACCAGAGGTGGAGGTTTGTGCATTTATATCAATAAAGCTTGGTGTGGGGACTCTGCTATGACCGAGAGACAATGCTCACCTAATGTGGAATTTTTAATGGTCAAATGGAGACCTTATTATCTCTCCAGAGAACTCACTTCCATCATACTCATTGTAGTGTATACCCCCCCAGATGCCAATGCTAAGATGGCTATGAAAAAACTTTATGCAGCCATTAGCAAACACCAGACCAAACACCCTGAGGCTGCTTTTGTTGTTGCTGGTGACTTCAATCACTCCAACTTAAAGACAGTTCTCCCCAGATTCCACCTACATGTCTTCTGTCACACCAGAGGGGACAAGACCTTGGACCATGTTTATTCCAACTTGGCTGGAGCCTACAAAGTAACACCTCTCCGCCATATTGGTCAATCGGACCATCTCTTCCTGTTCCTCACACCCCGGTATTCACCACTCATCCAACGTGTGGAACCCGCTGTGAGGATAATAAAAGTGTGGCCAGAGGGGACAGATGCTGTGCTTCAGGACCGTTTCAGAAACACAGACTGATATATGTTCATGCACACAGACTTGAACCAGAACACCTCAACTGTACTGGACTACATCTCCACCACCATAGACAGCGTCAACATCCAGAAACGGATCACCATGGCCCCAACCAGAAGCCATGAATGAACAGGGAGGTCCGTCTCCTGCTGAAGGCCCGAAACATTGCCTTCAGGTCAGGGGATGCACAGGCCTACAGTACAGCCAGGGCTGAGCTGAAGAGGGGCATAAAAAGAGCCAAACACCACTACAAAGGGAAGGTAGAAGAACACTTCTCCAATTCCAACCCCCGACGTATGTGGCAAGGACTCCAGTTTTTTACAGACTACAGGACCACCCACCCCTCCCCCATCTCCTCTGATGTCTCCTTCCTCAACGAGCTCAAGAACTCTTATGCTTGTTTTGAGAGGGGGAACCCAACAACTGCAACCAAGGCAGATGTGACCCCAGATTACCAGCCACTTACCCTCTCCCCCACGATGCTGGGCAGGATTAAAATCCACAAGGCCGCAGGTCCTGATGGCATCCCTGGACATGTTCTCAGAGCATGTTCTGGGGAGCTGGCAGGAGTGATGACGGACATATTCAACCTGTCTTTGGCCCATGCTGTAGTATCGACCTGCTTCAAATCCACCTCCATCATCCTGATACCCAAAATCTCCAACCCAACAAGTCTTAGTGATTACTCACAGCCATCCATAACTAAACACACAACTGTCATACACTTATTTTAATCTGTACATTTGTATTATACGTATATTTATATTTT
>VUQJ01028809.1:0-13874 GCA_015108635.1 Andinoacara biseriatus | reverse complement strand
CATACACATATACACATATATACACATACATATATATATACACACACACACACACACACACACAATACTCTTATGTTAGAGGAACACAGAGTTTTTTGGTTCATATATTAAAGTTAAGGTGATGAAAGCAGCAGCTACATGGTGGGAGATGAGAAGGCATGTCCTGCTCAGAAGAATGAATTTATGTCAGCTAAAATCAGTACAAGAGGGGGGCGGGTGTGTGCTTATGTGTGTGTTCATCCCCATGACAACAAGGATGAAAGAACGCACTTCCTTGCACAGTGAGCCCATATAAGGGGGCTGCTGGGCCGAGCTCAGCTCAACAATACCTTTAATGTCATAGCTCAGTGACTGGTCTTTGTGAGCGGGCCAGCGCGCTGCGACCCACACAAAAACTCAAAGGCAAAATGGATTAGAATATAAGAGAAAAGATGACTGAATCAAACCCAGTGGATTGGAGGAGATTAGCTGAAGGGATTATGGGAGAAATGACACACTAATTACTTTCTGTTGGGGTTTGGGATGAATTTGAGTTTAAAACTTGAGCGAGGTGTGCACTCCGTAGACTTTTTGTGAATTACTTCTGCATACACTTTTTTCTCTTCATTTGAGCTGGCCAACATCACTCAGATCTGGTTCATATATTTTATATGAATTTATAAATTTGAAAACATTTTTATCATATTTGCATGAATGTGTTTTGGAATTTGGAAACAAATTGTATATTTTCTGAAATGCTGTAGACAAAAGGTTATTCATGTAATCCAGAAAAGAAAACCAGACAAACACTCCAAAGCTTTGTGCGGAGAGCTGATTTGAATTTCTGATATGTATCTGCCCGAGTACTCTGGTCCAACCTCTTGTGCTTGTGAGGAATTCAAACTTCTGTCAAACACTTTAAAAGAAACAACAGAAAGCCACTCAGAACCGCAATCTGACTTCATGACTTCCACTCGTGTTGACCGAATGCTTGTCTCGCACTGTTAATTATTTGACCAAACTGGAGTCAAGAGGTTTAGAGGATGTCTTGTCTGGAGTTTGCTCTGCTCTCCAGGTCTCCAATTAGCCCGAAAAGAACACAGGAAGGATAGCAGAGACAAAAGAAGAGAAAAAGAAGGCCAAAAAAAAGAGAGAGAAAAGAAAAACACCACAATCAACAGGACCTCCTGGCATCCGTGTGGGGGAGAACACACACACACACACACCTCCTTCCATTCCTCACAAACTGTGTGGTGTTTTCGGGGCTCGGGCTGTCACTGTGGAAACCTGGAGCTTCTTTCGTCCATTTCATCCGTTCACTTCCCTTCCTCCCTCCTTGTGTTTTTTTTTTCTCTCATCACATGCACACACACAAACACTGACTTCCCCCCAAGTCGGCACCTCCTCCCGCCCTCCCTTCTTTTTGAGCTAAAACAAAGCACTGGGTTGAAAAGGCTCTGAGGTAGGTAAATGTATTCAGTGACACCGGCCGGATGATTCCATTCTGTGCCAGGCCTGTAACATTTGTTTCATGACTTGTCTGAGGGCAGGGACAGCGTGTTGGGCCTTTTGTCCCATGTGCCCTCTGCACGGCCCTGCAGTTAATGGACGCCTTGTCCCAGGCTGCTGGACCAGAAACCTGCAGCCCCAAGGGATGGGCAGACATGGTGACATGGAAGAAACATGGGAAACTAAAGAGCTATTGGGGAATGAGCGGGTCCACACGATCTTCTCTGCTGCTCACACTGCTAAAAAAAACGAAGGCTCCACTCCACTCCACTCTTTCCTTTCCTTTCCTTTCCTTTCCTTTCCTTTCCTTTCCTTTCCTTTCCTTTCCTTTCCCCAAGAGCCAAAACCCAAACCCACCCAGATCCTTCCCTCCCCTTTCATCCTCTGTGAGTGACAGGCGATCGAGCCAAGGGGCCAGGTGCTGCTGGAGAGGGTGAACTTGATCACTGGGGGAATTGGAGGCAGACACCCTGCCGTAGCTGTCCAAAGATGGCCCCCAGCATTTAACAGTGAGGGTCCCCTCTCTTTCACTGCCTGCTGCTAAAGAGCGCATCTTCACTCCCGTTTTGTGCGTCTCCCTCGCTGAGAGATGAGTGGACTCTGGGGCCGAGAACTATGCCACACTTGACTCTGGTAATCTGCTGAACACCAAAAGACCTGAAGCCTCAAGTGATGTAAGAAGAGAGCATAGCTGCTGCTGCTTTTGACGCTTCTTTTGAAATGTGTGCAAATCATACTTTATTACTGCCGAGTGGGACAAATATTAACTGGGAGGCAAACTTTTGCTGACAGATGTGTTTGTCATGTTGGAAATAAAACATATATGATAGGATTAATATTGCTGCTGTGTTCACGTATGCACAATTGTCTGGTAGTGGTAAAGAGTAAGTCATTTTATATACTGTTACACTGCTTGATGTAACAGTTCTTCTTTTAATGAGATGATCACATGTGAACTCTGAAACAGCAAAGTTTACCTTTACTTATCAGGTACAAGACAAATGTTAAAAAAGCAATATGGTGGAAGTATAGAGTAAAATTAAAGGCAAGGTTGACTGTTAAATAGTTTTTTAAATCATTTATAAGAAAATTGTACCAATTTGCTGAGTCCCATTCAATAAACTCACCTGTTAATTCTTCATAAAGGTTTTTGTACTTTAATCATGCATTTTGTTGTCTATTAGAGTTCTTATTTCCTTACACTGGAAAACTTAATGACCAATATTTAACATTTCTTTATGCTACCCATGGGCGGCGGTCGATCACTGACCTGGATATAAAATGGTAACTCGTTTGAAAATATCTTCTGGCCATCCTTGCTGAGTTTTTATTTCCATAAATTCACTGCGGCATTGAAATGCCTGTCTTCTATTATGCCAAAAATCCCAGGATTCCCACCAGAGTATTTGTGTCTTTGTGTAAGTGGGTGTGTATATTCATAAGAGCCAAAACCCAAACCCACCCCTCTGTCTCTCTTTCTCAGTGTTCAGCAACAAAATCAGCCCTTGTATTGGGGGCCACCACTACAAACAGTGTATGAGGGGATTAGTGGCTCCTTGACCGCTCCTTCAAACGCACACCCAGCATGGCCGCCTCGATTATGACCATTAGATACCCTGAAAATGAGACTGAGATGAAAGAGTGGAATACTGAGGGCTTTTCCCAGGGATGAATTTGACCACACGTCCAGCAAAAATGAATCTATAATCCAAAACCCAACAAAGGCCAGAGTGGAAGCTGTCCTAGAGTGTTGTGCTAGCTTGCTGAGAGAGGCTTTATGTTTCTATTGCTTTCATTGTGCCTGGGAGTGCCATAATAATGATTAGAGACTTTAAAGGCTAGATTAAAGTGAGGACAAGGGCAGCTTAGTCTGTGAAGTAATTTTAGGGCAGTTGAGCAGGTTTCTTAATGGGAAAATTCCACTGAACATCACTGAAAGGGACACAGATTTCAATCCAGCTAAGGCCGACATTTCTCTGAGATCAAGCTGACCCTTTGTTTGAGAAAATTAACATGTACACATGAAATGTAAGCACACACATTCCACCTTACACTACCCCGACACACGCACAAACACACGCAGTTGTCATTGAATAGCTCATCCCTGGGCTGTGTGTTCAGTGAGGCTGCAGGCAGTGCAAGGTGATCCCGTATTATCCGGGCTGCCTTTACTCGGTAGGTGAAAGTGCTGTGAGGCAGAAGGGCTTAACCTATCTGCGATCTATTCACCATCCGAGGAGGCGCAGGATGCAGGGAGCGGCTGAGGGGCTAAGAGGCCTGCTGCATTACAAGTGACAGACACACTGCAGGAGGAGGACGCGCAGGCCAAGGTGTGTCAATGCTGCAAGCCCACACATCCCTAAGGGGTACAGTGAACGGGTCAAAGAGCCTTTAGAGAGCAATACTCTCATCTCCTAAAGCCTGTGGTGTAGTCACACTTTACTTAAGTAAAAGTTCTAAAAGTACCTGTAAAAGGTCTTTGTAGAATATATTATATATGTTAATATAACCAGGAAAATGTTCTTAAAATATTAAAAACTCCTTTATTCAGAAAATGCCCCATGTACTTTATTACTTTTTGCATGATGGTTTGGCTTGTAAAAAATTCTGAAAATAGTGAGCAATGTCCTCACAAGTCATTGAAATGCCTGCTAAATAATTACCCAGTTAATCTGAAATTGCTAGGTATCTTAAATGTATAGCAATACATCATAGTGAGTAAATTATTTTTGGCTTTGTATGCAAAAATCTTAATTTGCTTCTCAGTTAAAGAAGTAGTAACTACAACTGTCAGATAAATATTTTCCTTAGAGAGAGTGTAGTGTGAAAAAAACCCACAACTTCCTCAAATTTCCACAAAAAAAAAATCCCTCAACTCTGAGACTTCATTGACATTGAGAAGAATTGTAACTCTGTTTTGGGGAAATAAAAACAAAAATAATTTTCTTTATTTGAATGGCAATTAAATGGAATATTCTAACATAAGTTGTACTGAAAATATGTTATACAAGCATTTTTGTACAAGTTGACCAGGAAAAGAAACAGTGGGTTAAATACATCAAATTTAAATCTACCTGAGGTAAAGCTCAGATTTGTTCATTTAGTTTGAACTGCTGCATCTCATTTTTTTGCACATTAATTACTTTTAAGACCAAATTCAACCTTTTGATACCAAATACACGAATTACGTATTTTTTTTTAATGAAAATTACTTCAAAGCGGACCGCAAGAAATAAAACTGAGAAGATATAACTTCTAAAACTACAAACACTCAAGTTCTGTTGGCGTGCTTTTTCTGATCACTTGTGTGAGCTGAGGAACCCTGACATGACGTGACTGATCAAGCCACAAACAATTAAGTTATGTCCCAAATAGTCATGTAGTCAAAATTCAATATGCTGAATTTTTAACTAAAAATCTAATTGCTTGTTTCAATATTTTTTCCTGAAAGTTTTACTTGTCTGAGTAATAGTACAGCTTCACTGGAATGAAAAACACATTTTAAAGTGACCCCCACACACTATCTCTCTCTCGCTCTCTCTCTCTCTCTCTCACACACACACACACACACACACACACACACACACACAAATACCCCTGATGTAAACCATAGACTCGAACAGTCCTGTACAAATACTGTAAATCAAGAGCACATTTTACATGTGCGTTTTACTGCCAGGTCTCTCCCTGTCAGCTCACAGCCCAGGATTCCCCTCAAATATTAGAGAGTTCCCAACTGGAGCTGATAACAAAGCTGTGCAGGATGCCAACAAAGCCCCAGGAGATCCTGAAAGATCCCACTACTAGCTGCCTCTCCCCTGCAGCCAGAATAACCCCCTTTACTGCCAGAATTCCTTGTCTGTTCATCTCAGGCCAGACAATATGTGTTTCAGAGAATCTGAAACTCCATGCAGATGTACCCTCAGGGGCATGTGCTCATCACATAGAGTTTGGGATAAAGGGAAGATCCACTCTTAGAAGTGAAGGTAATTCAAGCATGGAAAATGCAGGGGGGACGTGCCATCCAGAGACTCTGTTTTAAGGGAAATAAGACAGGGTTCAGTTCCCTGAGTGCATGGCTTACACACCTCCTGGCTCAGGTGTGTTTTCCCTTCCTCTGGAAATGTTTATAGTGAACATCAGTGCCTCTTTCACCAGGATCTGGGGTCAATTTGCAGTCTAATCACAGAAATTTACATAAAATCTGGTCAATGAAAGGTAAAATGGGGATGTTTCTGCTCTACTCACCTCCTCATGGCTTCTTCTGACATTTCAAATTCATCTTAACTTGAGTCTTGAAGTTTTTAAGTACTCTATTAAAATATATTTTTGATTGAATTAATTTTCTCCTTAAGTTCTTTGACAGCAAGTTATTTTCCCAAAATCAAATGCAGAACAACTGATAAACATTGTTTATCTCCTAACCGTTTGTTTTTAACATCACTTTAAGACCATAGAGTTTATTATAAATTAATTTCATGTGGTTTGAGTTCATTTGTTGAAAGAGTGCTATCTGCTGTTATGTGTCTGTTGACAGTTAAAAGTTCAGATTTATAATGTGCTACTTTACACTCAATTAAAAATAAAAAATAAAATCAATTTGGAGATGCTGTGCAATAAACAGTTACATGCTATTTGTGCCTCCCCCACTAGAGGGAGGTGTTGGCTCTGATTGGTCACTGAAGCGCAGAGGCGAAGGGAAGCAGGGGAGCAATGATCGATGGCGGCTTCCTCGCAACTTCAAGCGGAGCAATGGGGGTAACAGTGCGCATTCACGAGTGCAAATAATATATCACCACTGCCAGTGTTAAAAATATGACTATCCGTCAGTCCGAGCACAAACATCAGGCCAACAGCAATTACTGAAATTGCTCCCACCTGGTGGGCCAGCGTGATGAATAATTAATTTTCCTTGTTCACATTTCAGCTCAAAATTAAGACTTGGGTAATTTGGGAGTTGTTAACTTGTAGGCTAACTGTGGGGAACAGCTCCATCTTTAACTTTCCCAGCACACATTAAGAGGCTGTTCTCACCTGGTTGCTTTATTTGTTGTCTGCCTGTTTGAAAACTAAAGTCTTTTAGCTGTTTTCTAACACTTTGAGTGTAGAAGTGTAAATTTCCTTTGACTCCTGTTTGTGCCCCTGTAAGTATGTTTGGATATGTGAATGTGCACCTCGCAGGCTTTTTCCTGTCATTTCTCCGAAGGTGGAGCGTCAAAGTGTGTTTCCCACCTTGAGTGAGGCATTCATGGTGGACTACACCCTTCATAAATCAAGAGAACTGTGTTTACTCCTGGGATTACATTACCACATCAGGCGCCTGCCAGACAGGGACACTGTACCATCACTCAAGGTAAATCCTCACCTGCTGTTGGGTACAGTGGGCTGCTCATGACAGGTTCAGGGTCTTTATGGTGTGCCCCTCTTTTCTGGAGAATTGTGACTCAGATGGGATGAGTAAACAACCAGGGTGAACCCATTATGGGTGCTCCATTCTCATGGAACCCCAGGCCACTGGATTAGGCTAATGCTGGCACATGATGGGGGAGTGCTGCAGTGCGGCCCTCCATGACAGGAGGTGATGGATTAGGGCTTTGTCAGGGCCCATGTCAGCCTGGGGAACCATGTGACGGGGGAAGGAGGGAGGCCGAGGGGCAGCCCAATCCCAGGATCAGCAACATGTTGACAAGGGATTATCCTGATTGGTGTGTTTCATCAGGAGCTGAGGTCTTATGGATGGCCATGGAGAGGTGTAGCAAATGCACTTCTCTAAAGAATCAGGTGTGGTGTCCAGAAACCATTCACAGATGGCATGTGAGGGCAAAGCGGCTGAAGAGCATCAGTGGTTATTGCTAATGGAGAAATAATACGTGTGCGTGTTGCTTAGATTAAAGTAATTGCCAGTTCCCATGTCAGCAAATGACCTTTCTTCCTCTTGAGATATTAAAATCAGAAAAGCGTGAAATCGGTGATCATTAGGAATGAAAACCTTCACCATTTTGATTTTAGTGGCACAAGAGCGAGAACTGCTGATTTAACGACAGCCGTAAATCCCCACGCATGAGCAGCGATCGAGTTACTGTAAGCGCTGGCGATAGCACCCTTCCCTGGAAACAGCGGTGGCATGATATCTCAGCCACTTTTGCATCCTTCATGGAAATGTGAAAACCAGATTGTTTCCTTTTACGGGTTCCCTTTGAAATCCGGCACACTCGACCCTCCCTCGACTAGGATTTTACTGCATGCTCTGGTTTATTTCTGGAAACCTCCCACACTCCTCAGCTTGTTTAAGACGCCTGCCCGAGTGTGCCTTTTGTTTATTTTGCCAGTTGGGACAAACAGTAAAGTGAGGTGATTAAGCATTTGCATGAGGTCTTGTACGCTCCAAGAGAAACCGCAAGGAACATTTGGAGGAAGGCCTGTCAGTCCGCAGTTGCTGGTGCTGTTGAGTAGCGGGGTCTGGAGGAGAATAAATTACCAACATTTGGCACTATCAGCCACTGGCCCTGTCTCCACATCTGGGCTTTGTCTGACATTATTAAATGTGAAAAATGAGTCCTGCTCATGATGTTACGGTAAATGATACAGAATGACATTATTTGCTACAAGAGCTTTCTATCATCTGGACTGGGAACATAAAACGATACTCTGAGGAGGTCAGATATTTGTCATGTAACTCTGCAGCTTGTTGCCGCTAATGCATGTCTCAGAAAGGGGATTTGTGCTGAGGTTACGCAGTGTTCTTCTGAAACACAAATGATTCGTTTTACATATTAACATGATTAGGAAGGGAGGGAGGCAGAGGGGAGAAACAGGCGAGAGTGAGACGTGACTGTGAGGGATAGTGACTGACATGTGGCAAGGAGGCACTGATCCGTCTCTTGACGAACTTGTCACCTCACCACGCTCCATGTGTCAGGGCCTGGCACTGTCCCCGTGTCAAGCGTGGGTGGCCTCCTGACACGCGTTTGAATGTGTATGTCATGTCCGTCTGGGGTGAAACTGCTCCTGAACGCACACCCACGTAATGACAGTGACACAGTGCCATCAGGCTTGCCACAGAGCCCAGACGGAGTCCCTGGCGAGGACAACCTTTATCTCTTCTCTCTGATTTCGCTCAACCTCTCACCCTTTTCATTGCTTGCTCTTCCTCTCTCTGAGTCTATCACTCATTGGCTGAGTTCATCCACAGTTATTATCTAGCAATTTGGGCCTGAATGATTATATTTAATGTAATTATGACCATGAGGAACAGAGAGAGGGCTTTGGGAGTGGGCCCAGCTCTTGGAATTGGTTTATCTGAAAATGAACCCTGTGCTGTAAATTGTAAGTACCTCTCCGAATGTCAGTGAGCAGTGCCAGCCAGTCCTACACAGGCGTCACTCAGACCCCACTCTGTAATTGCTTGCTAGCTGGAACTGCTGTGCAATTTTTGACGTGGCTATGTGGCTGTGGCGGCACTGACAGAAAAAGGGACTGGAGATTTACTGCCTGGTCTCAACTTTCTCCCAAGCTTCTGAGCCTTTCTTTCTGCTCTATTGATGAACCTATTTTTTTCCCTCATTTCTGGCTTCAATTATTTTCTGTGATTCTGCAGCGCTAAATTGCCCAGGTTGCTGGAAGAGGTGCTGTCATGGCACGGCATGAATTAAAAGCATCTCTTGTTTTCATCGTGGAGTTGGATCTGGGCCTGGCAGGTAATCAACGCAGAAGCTGTTGTTTTTGCTGCAAAATGCAATACTAAGATCCCATTAATTCAGTGGGAAATTTGAAGCCATGTTTTTCATATTCACTGAGAAAGGCCATGTGTCTTCACAGAACAGATGTCGGTCCATTTGCTGACTTGCTGCATATTCATTCCAGTGTATTCCTGCAGGTGTGTTTGTAGGCGGCGATCTCCCTGTGATGCACCCACTCATTATAAAGAATTGGAGAAGCGGGGTGGTGGTGGTGGAATGAGAAGGAGGAGGAGGGAGGCTGAGTCTTTAGCAACAAAAGCCCCCCCTATTGCTTGCTCTCTGTGGGTGTGGGCTAGGGGCATTTAAAGGCCTTTCAGCCCATGGCAAGACCCCCTGAAGACACCCCCACATTCTAGGGATGACTACCTGCCCAGGAGCACTCTCTGTCCATCTGTCCCCTCCAGAGGTTGCAGGAGAGTCCCTCCTCTTGTCTTCTTCAGCACAGTGCTGTGCGCATGTGCACATGCGTGCGTGCGTGCGCGCGCACACACACACACACACAAACCAGAGGTTGAGTGCCGACTCAGCTCTGCATCAGGCTGACAGTGCAAACGGAGCAAAGCGGGGGGTAAAGAGTGTGTGAGCGTCTGTCTGCAGGAGGGTACGGGCTGCTGTTGTATTTGTTGGGAGAATGAGTCGGTGTGTGTTTGCGCATGTGGGAGTTACTTGGTGGGTGATTGAGCATTCATTAGTGGTGATGGATGTGTGTGTGCGTGGGTGTTTGCGTGAGTGGCAGGATACAAGTGTAGGAGGTGGAGGGTGTGTGTGTGTGGTGGGGGGGGTGTATGTAGGAGGAATTCAGTGGGCAGTTGAGGGTGTTTTGCTGTGTGGGTGGTAGTAAACTAATATACATATCTTCTTGATTAAGTATACAGATTTAAATTTGTGTGGGTTTTGACCTCATACAGTACTGTGGAAAAATCTTGAGTCACCCCTCATTTCTTTATATTTTTAATAGGAAAATGAGAAGTAGGTGCATCAGTTTATTTAAAGTTGTGCAAACATACAAGGAAATACAGAATATAAGGCAAAAACAAAGTTTGTGCAATTCTAACCAGCCTGAGAGTCAATATTTGGTACAATCATCTTTATTCTTCAACACAGCCTGATCTCTCTGAGGCAGCTCTTTTGGATTTCTATAAGTAGTCTTCGGGGATCGTTCTCCAGGCCTCTTGAAGAACATTCAAAGCTCTTCGTTGGTTACTTTTTGTTCTCTGCTCTGTCAAGATGATCCCACATTGCTTCAATAAAGTTGAGGTCTGGGCTCCGGGGAGGTCAGTCCATGACTGATAGTGTTTGATTATATTTTTTCTATCCAGGTATGATTTTACTGCATTGGCAGTGTGTTTGAAATCATTGTCATGCTGAGAAATTAGGCCATTGCTAGCCAGAAACTTGCTTGGTGGCATTGCACATTGGATCAAAATCTAATGTTTTTTTTTTTGTTTTTTTTTGCTTTCATAATTTCAGCAATTTTGACAATATCCCCAAAACCACTGGCTGAAATGCAGCCCGGAACCATGACAGAGCCTCCGCCATGTTCAGATGGCCGTAGACACTCACCTGATCACCTCCATAAAAAATTGTTAGCAATTTGAGCCAAAAACATATCAAATTTGGATTCATCACTCCATCAGTCCAGTTCTTATGTAATTTGGTATACCCCAACCTTTGCTTCCAGTTTTCCTTCCTTAACAATGGCTTCTTGACAGCCACTCTTCCAATGAGACCACTTCTGATGAGGCTTCAGTGAACAGCGGATGGATCAACTGAAGGACGAAATGCATCTCTCAGGTCCCGTGTCAGATCTTTCTGCATTTAAGGACATGATCACTGCTTCTTTAGTCCTCCACTTATCCAGTTCCTCATTTTTTTTAAGGACACCCTGCACACCATGCTTCATGTATAGACACAACACTGGTTCATCCCTTGACTTAGGTTCCTTTTTTAATGCTTGAATGATTCATTGGTCAGCATTAAGTGGCATAAAAACCAAACAAACATTGCTCTGAAAGTGGTCAGGTACAAGGATTGGATTGAAAACTTTTTTAATGGTTCAGAAAGTCTGGGGAACTTTAAAAAAGTTGTTTTTAAAAACTGTCTCCTTGGAAGTAAAATATAAAGAAATGAGGGGTGGCTCAAGACCTTTGCTCATCACTGTAAGTTATTAAAGATTTTACACAGGTTTCGTATGAAAAACCAGCGAGACACGATTATCTGTATGTTGTACCAGTGCCAAATTTTCCATCTAATTGGGCTAAATGCCTAGCTCTGGGATATTTTTGTCCAAGATGAACCTTCATAAAACTTGCATGCCCTCATTTCGTGCAGCGGGGCAGCAGGTTGTGTAGCATTATTCACATAAGTGCAGCTGTAGGAACAAAAGCCATGTGCTCAGCCCATTAGTCCAATTTAGTCAGCTGTCAAACTCCAAATTCACACCCTCATCCACTCTGGGAGCAGCAGGTTAAAAGAAGAAAGACGTTCAGCATTCCTCTCATCCCTCTTGGTTTTAAACCAAGCCATCTTTGCACAGAAACTTGCTGAATAAACCTTCGTCTGTGTCCACCAATGAGAAACTGAACCTCATCCCCCCCTCCGTTGGTGGAAGGATGACGGTAGATGAGTTAACTATCACTTTCTGGTGAGGAGGCATGCTGCTGGCTACACACGAGGCCTGCAGGCGTGGGAAAGACCTGACTGAAAATAAGCAGCGCTTGGCCCTCCTAACCTCCGCAGGCTTTGGCTCAGGCTGGTTGTCTTGTTCCTCCTTACTTGTTTTCGTTCTCGTTCTCTCTGTGAGTGGAAGACTCACAGGAGAGGAGGTCAGCCAGGGAGAGGCCCACAGCTGTGGCTGTGAGGTCCTGGTGTGTTTATTTGGGCAAGCTCAACCATAATAAGCTCCAGCCAGGCTTTGCTCCTGAGGACTGGGGCCACCACCGCTGCGGCGCTTTTCATCCTAACAATGGGGAAAGTGCTCAGACCGAGGAGGGAGCTGCACGGCAGAGTTTACCGTACAACAGCTGCCTCATCTGTGGGGGTGGAAGTGCACTGCAGATGTGGACAGGACGGATGGTTCATGTTCCCACACCTACTCCTGTCATACAGTTGTTCACCCGTGCTCAGCGGTCGGTCAGTGAATGAGTTCCTTTGTTTAGCGTGAGAGAGTTTGCCTGCTGAGTGGAAACACCACAGGGCCAAGATCCAAAATAACTACAGTGTTTAGTATTCACCAGGAGTGTTGCTTGAAAATAGGTTACACAGGGTGTACAGGATGAATGATTAAAGCTGTGTAGAGTGTTAAAATGCTTAATATATTATCGGAGTATGATTTTAAAGACAGCTACATGTGTCATCATAGCTGTTTTTTGTCGACTATAAATCTTAAAGTTGTGAATGTCGTACGGACTGTAGTAGGATTAGTCGATTAACTCGTAGTGAGCAATGCAAAATAATCTGTATTTTTATTGAGATCCAGCAGGCTCCAAACATAGATTAAAGATCTCTAGGTTAATCAGGGTAAACTGGCTACAGATATTCCTCCTCAGTGTGTCAATAGCTGATGAATAGGCCAGCGTTTTGCCATAAAATGCACGAGGTCACAGCTGGGCCTTTGATTCACTCTCCTGCTCCGCTGTCACTAAGGAAATCTACACTGGGAGCCTTCAGCTCTTTCATATGTAGAATAACAACATCCCCATCCTGCGTTACTCATCACACTGCCATGCACTAACCCCTGCTATTAAAACAATCACTCAGCCCCTTGCAAAAGTCCACAGGTGTGCCCCAGGTTTCACAGTACTGGATGACTGACAGCTGCCCACCCACTGCCCCCTCTAGCTGTCAATCAATCCTTTCTGCCGTGGCCACGTCCTTTCTCCTACAGCTTTGCTCATCTGTTACAGGGCTGTTGAGTTGACAGGTGATTAGTTGTCTTGCTTACTTCGTTTGCCCCACCCACTCTAAAGTTTTCAGTTTACCCCATCTCATAGCTTCCTATTGCCCCAGAACTTACCTGAACATGCTTCCTCCAAATCTGTCAGCATTTCTTCCTCCAGCCTGCCTTCATCAACAACAGCCTCCATAACCTCTCTTGTACAGCCCCTTTCCATCAGTTAAAGGCCTGAATGTGTTTTGCTGTTGAGTTCCCTCTCAGCTCTGACTGTAGGCAGACCACATGGGGCCACAGACAGAGACACGTGTCAGCAGAGCCGACAAACAAAGCAGGTGTTGCGGCTGTGGATCGAGGAGGAGCAGCTGTCCGTCAGACTTGCTGCACCCAAATACAGTCGACGCCACATATGGCCTCTTAACCAGCACCAGCGACCTCAGCCTGACCACGGCTGCACTGACAAAGTTAGACTTTTACCCTGATGCCAAAAAAAAAGAAACAAAAGGTGAGGCTTTTATTTCCTGTAGCGCAGTATTACAAGTTGTTCCTTGATCGTAAAATTTGTCAAAAGGCTATTTCTTTTTTTACCAAGTTGCAAGCTGAGTGTAACAAACAACAGATGTCAACATAGTATCACATCTGCCAGCTCTTATCTGCCTGCCCCAGTTTGTGTTACCTGCAGTGTCACGCCTACTAGAAGCCTCTATTCTTAACCATGACCCCCCCCCCCCCCCCCTCTCCCCCATTGAACTACA
>VUQJ01028803.1:11509-31889 GCA_015108635.1 Andinoacara biseriatus | reverse complement strand
ATAAATATTTATATCTCGACTTTGCTACTTCTCTTACGTTTAAGAAGGAGTTTTTAATAATAAAAAAAAAAAAAACAAGAAACTTTGGAAGTACTTCTGCCAACATTACAGCCGCCTGCAGTGGTTCCAGCTGCGCAGGAGCGATGTCATCTCTACCTTCTCACAACAAAGATCCGTCACGCATCAGAAAGCAACTTTCTGACTCTTGTCCAACTTCATCTACTGCCACCACCAAGAGCCTGAGGGTAAGGCCTGATTGTCTTTCATCTTTTCAATGTCTGTTTAGTGACAGGAAATGCCATAAATGGAAAACATTAACTTTGAGGCTAAGTCATTGTCAAAGAAATGTGTCGAAAACAAGCCTCAGAGGTATTTCTGAGCATTAACACACACGCAATTCATTATTACCTTCAGTCCATTTGCGTTTCTTTGCTCTGTTTTGTTTTTTTGGACAAAATTTTGTGACACTAGCTAATCGTTTTTATATGGAGAAAATAAGTTAGTAGAATTTCTCAAAGTATGCTGGATTTCACGTGTCTTCAAGTGTCGCTGTAATATGATCACACAGTTTTATCATAGCTTTAGTACCACAATTTGACAGTCAACCAGAGATGATTAGATGGTAATGTATCCAGTTACAAGTGTAATATTTATCAAATAATTTGCTATCTGTCACATTCTAAAGAAACTGTGTTTTCTTCCAAATTAGAATATTTTACCCTTAGGATTGTTAATTCTGATTGTAATCTAGGGGCACTGCAATTACAGTATTAGGTACAGTACACGTCTTAAACCATGTGAAGAGTATGAAGTTTTAAGTTATTCAGTATGTGGTGATAGTTCTAAAGGCCAGACTAACACAAACTGTTAAATAAAACTGCACATTGAAGTTCATGTGCAAAGGGGGAGAAAAGTTGAAGGAAATGTTGTAATAAGCAGTTAGTCTTATCTGTTTATACAAACCAAGAAGCACTTGGGAAAAA
This sequence comes from Andinoacara biseriatus, assembly GCA_015108635.1. NCBI lineage: Eukaryota > Metazoa > Chordata > Actinopteri > Cichliformes > Cichlidae > Andinoacara > Andinoacara biseriatus. Next base: position 30,906 of record VUQJ01028803.1, on the reverse strand, counting down.
TAGATGGTGTGACGCAGAAAACAGTGTGTGTGTGAGAGAGGGAAACAGGAAGAGTGGAGGAGGAGGAGGAGGAGGAGGAGGAGGAGAGAGAGAGACAGAGAGAGAGAGCAGAGGGGGTGAAAGGCAGGATGAAGATGAACAGAAGGAAAGAGGGACAGAGTGCTTAGAGAACTGACTTGTGGGAACCCAGTATTTATGGATGTTTATCTCTCTGCTAGTCCTACGGGAAGCTCATATTTTCCATTTGGGAATAGCTGGTGATTAGACAAAATGTCCCTCACAGGATCTGGAAAGGCTGGAGGACAGATTTCAGATGGAGTCAGTCCTTAATGGGACAAACGCCTACTTTTCCATCAGCATCTTTTCTTAATATAAATCAGAGCCCTTTTTCCAGGTCTGAATACATATCATATCAATATGAATGCATCGTTCATGTCATTCATCGTCATTTACCCAGGATGTCTAGAGAGAGCCAGATGACATCCAGTCATGTCCTTAAAGATCCCATAAATGTCAGAACTGAGACATATCACTGTGTTTACGCAATGTGCTTTTAACTTAAAGCCCTGTCTCTCCTTTACAGAATTCCACTTACCATCAATTTTTCTTGACATGTACCTCTCAGGCACCGGTCACAATTTTTTTACGCTTAGGTTTATATTACCATCTCTGGTGAAGGTGTCCATGTCTAAAAGAATAAAGATGCAATGGAAAATGTAACTGCGTGTACTGTCTTATATCAACAAGTGAATTCTCAGTTAGCATTTTCTAAAAGACTAAATTTAGAAGTACTGAACAGGCAACAGGCACGCTAATCACTGAAAGAGTTAAGAGTCTTGTTAGATGAATCTACAGAAAGGATGTAGTGGCGGGTTCAGAAAGGACACGTGGCAGAGCTATTTCTGTCTGCTGTAGACTGTATTTTCTTTTCATGCCTTTTAATCTCTCACATAACACAAGAGTGGGCTGCCATGCTAGCAACTTTACAAGGCTGTATTTAGGCACAGTAGTGCTTTCAGTTAAATGCTAATCTCACCACTGAAGGTGGGTTTATTTTCCTTCACCCTCTAGGGTTAGCATGTTTGTGCTATAAAGTTTGCCAATCAAATGGTAACACCACAAAAACTTGCCAGATTACAAGTACGGTAGACAAATTAAAAGAGAAATTCCATGATGATTTAGGAACAATAAGTATCCAAAAAGCTCTTCAAGTACACATTAGTACTGGTTTCTTGTTCCTACTAATCTCTATAATGACATTGTGTATATGAATATGTATAATCTGTAGGAAAGGGAGGAGAGTTTTAGTACTGAAAGTTTTCTAGTTTCTGTTTGTAGTCCACTTGTAGTCCGAGTGCAGACCAGTAGTGTTTGCACATGTTTGTTTGCATGCAGATATGCAGTCAGCATGGAGAGCAATAGAAACATGGCCTTTGCTGACCAGAAGCCTCCAGTTTCAGCCTCGACTGAGATGACTCTTTAATTTTGCCTGTTTACTTTCATTTTCCTCCTCTATTTGGTCAAGTTCAGACAGACAAACTATCAGGTTAAGGTTACAATAAGAGTGCAATCTGGGTTAAAATACACCTTTTTAAAATGGTAAACACATGTTTAAAAGCTTTCCTATGTTCCGATGGTACTGAGTTACACAGGTAATGTATTGCCACTGTGATATCACCTGTAGCTGAGGATGTTTGCCATCACCAGTTTGATGTTTTGAAACCAGATGTCATGAGTGACCTTAAAAGCGAAGGACACTGAGCTCATAAGTAATGGAAATGGGGTGGAATTTAGATATTGTTTTATAGTCTCCAAGTGCATTAGGCTAAAAGCTTTATTCTATACATTCTAAGCACTTTATCTTTCATACAATCTGACTTCTATTTGCAATCAGTTGCGAGCCATCAAAGAATGCAGATTTAAGGGACTTTTGCACTGGCTACAGTCTTCAGAACAGGAAGCTAGGTCCATTGTTGATATACAGTCTTCAATTCCACCACAGTTGAATGTGACAACAAAAGTGCACAAAAAGAAAATATGCCTTCCCTGTCACTGAATGTCAACTAAGCTGAACAGCTCTCAAAGACTTTGTAGCATTCTATATAGTACTCATACTTTGGACCACATTACATGTTCTAACCCTATAAGCTGCTATATGTTGTCATCTCCTAAAGAAATCTAAGTTACTGGTAAGCAGTTATTAATATCTGGTCTTCCACTTTAAAATGCCAGCATATAAACAAAGTAACAAATCTAGTTTCACTAATGAACAAATTGTAAAGGTCAGTGCAAGAGTTATTACCTTTTTTGGATGTGTTTTAGCTATGTGTGCTTGTCAGTTTATTTAAGAATTCATTTCCTCTCTCCCCCTTTAACTTGGCTCAGAGTTCTAGACTGCCATAAACCTTTTTTATCCACTGAAAGCCCCTTAGAACTGAATTATTGAACAAGTAATTTTCCAGAATCCCAGAGCTTTGATTGCATACATATTGATAATATAGTGAATATATACTTGCTGACACTGTGCATGTGATTAAAATATGCTTTGTGTCCAAATTACCTTCATTTTAACATTCTTATGTAGAAGAAAATGTTTGTGCATCTACTGGAACACGGGGCTGAGATGGGGTGAAAGGCCTGCTTATGCAATGTGAGGTTTAAATTGGGGTTAAGATCATCTGGAATGTTTAAAGGGGCTCACAATGGATTTCATGTGTTTTTTTAATTATTTATTTATTTATTTATTTAACTTTGGTCAGCTTGCACCCATTTATAAAACATTTCTTCTCATTTCAGCAAGAGAGACTATCTAGGTAAGGTTCCTCTAATTTGATTTACACCATCAATAGGAAAGGCACTTATTACCAAGCTGACAGCAAAAACATGAATCTATCCATTATTGATATTAAATTGAACAATGACTGTACTAAATCTCAATTAATACATCTCTTATGTTTTAAGATTGGGCTCATCTGGATCAACTGATGTCTCCAATGATACAGCAACAAACCACGCTGAGTCTTACTTTTTAAGAAGAGAGAACAGGTTGTCTGCAAGGAAAAAGGCAGAAGAAGAGACAGCAAATAATGACTATAAAAAAGTATGTGATGCACCTTAAATACCTGTATGCATTACTGTTGTGTTGTGTGCTTTTGCTATTTGACAGTCCAATAGGTGCTCATGTGGGTGTCATCTGACCCGAGGCCCTTTCCTGTGTGTCTTCCCCCATTCTCTCTCTCTCTCTCTCTCTCTTTGCTTTCCTGTCTCGCTTCATTGTGCTATCTGATACAGGTGAAAAAGCCCCCAAAATTCATTTAAAAAAAAAGACAAAGCAATTGAAATAAATGCTAATATTAGCATGCTAACATCCAGAGGGGCAGATGCTAAGATGCTAAGAGATCAGAAACTTGTTATCTCATGAGAGATAACATCAGGGAATCACCAGAGCCATCATGAGTCATCATCTACTGATGTACTGCATATACCAAATGTAATCTAATGCCAGATATTTTAAGAAATCAATGTCACCCTCATGGCAAATAATGAAAACTGAAACAACCACATAAAAATAAAAAAAAGAATCCATTTTGCTGTGTTTTTAGTGGAAATGCTAACATGTGGGCATTTTGTAGATGTATGAAAAGGCACTGGCAACAAATCAAAGGCTCAAGTCCCGATTGGAAACGAGTAAACAGGAACTCACCATGATTCAAGAGCAGCTGGCGAGAGCACAGGTACTGTAGGTAAACATGAGACATTGACTCGTTTGTATGATAATGCAGAATTCAGAATCAAGCTGTTTCAATAAATTGTAATCTTTTCTCACAATAATCTGTCATTGCTACAGAAGGGGGGACCGAATGATTGTGGTGCTAATGTTCTAGAAGCAGAAAAAAAGGTATGGACTCCAGAGGAGAAGTGTTTTTATTTTATCTTTTTTTTTTCATTTATCTTACCTTTTATAATTATTTTTCATAGGAAAGTTGGAGCCTTAAAAAGAGGATATCAGATATGGAAGAACAGTTGAAGGTAAATGTTTTATAAATTACTTAAATTTGAATTTTAAGATTTGGTCTCTTAGGAATATAAGTGTTTGGTTGTAACTTGGTGCTGTGGTCTCAGCTGTTTTGTCTTCACTGGCTTTAGGGGACATCATTTGTCACCATTATGCTCTGCTGGCTGTGGAATGTGGGAGCACTGCAGCGAGTGAGCAATCAGTATTCATCTGCAGTGTAAAGCCCACAAATGTCTGCTGTGTTCTGCCCAAGCAAATGCAAACACAAACCTCTTGTTGTCTGTGAATGAGAGGCCAAAACAAATGAGATGCTGGTCTAAAAATATACCTTCACAAGAGAGAACATATCCAAGACTGGTCTAAAAGTATCTGTGTATGGGTGTGTATAAACACATTATTGTATTTGCTTAATAAAGATCAATTCAGTTTGTTTTCTGTACCAGTCACCAATGGGAGTAGAAGCCAGAAACTTCCATAGACTGCATATAAAAGATGGACATAGCCACTGTGATGTCAGCTATTGGTTAGTGAATTTCCATAGAAGGGTGGATCAGACAAGAAACCACAAAACAGTGCTCACTTATACAGTAGCAAATGATCACTCACAAAGTAGGCCCTCTTTACAGAATGCCTTGATTTTTCAGTTCTTTGCGGCTTGAATGGGGTCCATAATGTACTAAGTTACTATCATGTTGCATTCAGTGAGCCTCAAAAGCAGCGATTGAGACTAGAAACTCATCAGGAAAGTGTTACACCAAGGGAGCCAACAGGCAAATTTCCCATAGACTTCTGTACAGACGGAGTTCAAGGGAGTCACCCCCTGCTGGCCGTTAGAAAGAATGCAGGCACTTTTGTATTGGTATGGTTGTTGCTTTCTTTTAGAATCCACATTACTGTATTTCTGTTTCCCTTTTCTGTGTTATACACAAATTTCAGTGGTCTTGTGAATTTCTCTGCACGGATAAGCATTTATTTCATTGTATTTAACACTATATTTAAATGTTTTGACAGTTGTAGAGTGTTATGGTGGTTGTCAATCAAATCTACTTATCAAAGTATATAATGTTTATTGTTTATGGAAAAACATGCTTACTTTAAGCATGCAAAATCATGCCTTTGTTGTAAGAGGTGGATTGGCACGTTTTACATGGGTGGTCTCTTGGTCTCTGAATCTGTTACCGCCCATCTGATGTGATCAAGGCTGAGATGGCTGCTCACATAACCAGAAATTAAAACCAGGCCTTGGTGTGTGGCCTGTGAAAACACTACCAAAATATTAACTTCTAAACTACAACTACAGAGTTTTGGTAAATCCTTATACTAACCACTGTGTGCAGAAATGCTCTACCTGAGACAATGAGTCTTAGAGCTTTTTAGATACTCTGTGCACTCTTAAGTTTTATGTTTTCTTTGTCCTCAGATTAAAGCAGATCTTAAGATAGAAAACCAGAGACTGAAGGACGAGAATGGGGCTTTAATCCGTGTCATCACTAAACTCTCCAAGTGAGAAGGGAAGAAGAAGGAAGGCTTCACAAAGTCATATTTATATCTGTAATTTTTTGTACTTCTGAAAGCATAAGTCCATTCTCTGAAAAACATTTTATTTATATATATATATATATATACACACACACACACACACACACACACACACACACACACACACATAGATGTTCAGAACTGAGCCCTTTTTAGTGATTGTTTAGAATGATGAAAGAGATGTCTTTCTGCTTTCCCATCCTCTGTTCAGTTACAAGAAGGCACATTTGTCCAGCTGTAAATGCACAATACATCAGGTTAAAATTTATAATGTAAATCACAAAATATTTATAAATAAAGGCAGTTTATGTGTTTCTCGTTTTGCTGTCGTTCCATGGGGAAACTGTCCTCATGTAAACAGTTTATGAAACTTTGTTATTGAGTAAATAATTTCATGTAAGTGGGCAAAATGTTGTTGGTATTTCCGCTGAGACATTGCCATGGAAACTGTAACGTTTGGCCTATTCCATATGCAGATCATGAAAGTCGACCGAACTACGTATCAGGGACAGTGGGTGATGAATGAGCAGCTTTTTTCAGGAACATGGAAGCGTCATCTGTGATTTAAGAGCGTTACCTTGACTGATGATATTACAAGTAATGTGCTCTGCCTCTTACAAGTGCAAATAGAAAATATATATATTTAAGCGATAGAGCAAACAAAATGATGCATATTTTCTTTTTCATAGGAGTCAAAACAAATTCAGTTTCTATGTAAAATATAAATTCAGTCTCATATTCTTAATATTTTGTCACATCAAGGTCAATAAAGTAGCACTTCTGGTGGTATTAATTATAGCACATGGATTTTATCAGTAAATGGTCAGATGGTTGATCTGATATCACTAATTAAAACGCATGAAACAGTGTCTTTGGACATTTTCTATATTAAAAAATTACAATCAATTTTTCAACCTGAACTAAAACCTCTTTCTGTGCAGTAGTTAATCACAGGGCACATATATTTATTTATTTATTTGAGGCTGGCTTCTCATCCATGTGTCACAAGTTATTACGCTGTTTTTCTTGGCATTTATTTCATGCATACAATGCCACCCACTAACCAAAAGTGGGAAAGCATCCTCTGCATACATTTACACACCACACAGGACAAGGCTACTTAAAATGCCTTTATTTCCTATGATTACATATGGACAACACAGAGATATGTCCTGACCACATCCTTATAGTTTGGCTCCCTTGAGTACTTCAGTTCTATACATAGTGGTGTACGAGTACAACTGTTTTGGTCTTTTGTTTGCTTTTCTGCTGAAAAACATGGATTCTGTGTGGAATTAAATCATGCAGTTCACAAAAAGGCACAAATATTGACACACCTCTACAACAAGACGAAACAAGAGTGAAGAAAGACATTCAAGCATTTCCCTTGTCTATATTGCTGGGTAAGTGAATACATGAGCGAGTTGAACTGTCTTTGGATGTTCTGTTTTATGGCTATGTTCACGTAACAAGATCATGACTGTAGAGGAACCATTATTGAAGCAGCAGGTTGGCAGTATTGCATTGCGAATGTTGAATCTGCACTGTTTGGGTCTGCTCTGTGCTCAAGACAGCTTGCGAGACCCGGGAAGACAGGGATTTTGTTGCCTGCATTGCAGAGAAAGTGATCTAATTCAGAAGACCAGTAAATGAATGGTGGCTCTACATTCCCATTGCAAACACACAAACTAGCACATGTAAGCTCTATATCGAATCAGCAAAGGATGAGCTGACACACATTGTGCTAAAGGATGTAATGAGCTGCTTCGCCACAAAAGAAAGATATTGAAATTGCGTATTAATTATCTGTCTTCAGCGCAGCTTCTTGAACACAGAGACATAGCTTTAATCTAAAACAGATTACAGAGAGGATTAGACATGTTCATCTTCATGCACTCTGTGTTATAAATAAGGATTTATAGAACAGTAAATGATAATGATTAAAAAAGCAGAAAAATGTATGTAAAAGTGTCATGGTAGACAAAGCATCAGTATCTCAGACCACGCACAAGTGACACAACACCAGCTCATCCCATTGTACTCCTTTAGTTAAAGTATGTATTAATTCATAAAAGTGACATTTGTAATGAAAAAAAAAATATTGATCGCTTAGTTCTCAGACTGGAGCTGCTTAAAAGGACAGCATCAATAATGTGGTATACTGCAATAATACTTCAAATTACTGATGAAGCAAAGTAAAACTACTGAATAATGAATTAACAACTGACTTAGGTTTATTTTATGCGCCAATTCAAAAGAGAGCCCATTTGTTTGAATAGCAGCAAGATGGGGAGGTACAATCTGATGAAGTGTGAAGGAAAAGGGGCTACAAGTCAGTTAGGTAATGTACTGTACTGACATTTGCTAAACTAAGACTTGACGCCCATCTGGCAGGAGCACATGAAGGAAACACTTAAGGTACACCGAGATAAAAAATTAAGGAGCCAGCAAATATTCTCCTGTTTTTTAAATATATACAGTTAACTTGTTACTTATTAACACATACAAGTGCAATCAGAAAACGAACAATTATTACATGACTTGTAGCCTGGGAAAAATATAACACTCGCACAGAAGACGCATACAGACAATGACGGAAAATCAGACGATCATGCAGCATGGTGGAAACAAAATGGATTTCCATGTGACACGTAAAGCAACCCTGCTTTTGACTGAGGCATTCATGGAGTCTGGTCTTATTCAGACATACATTCAGTCTCATTCAGCAAAAATACATACACTTTGCAGTCAGTGCATCCTTTTTTTTAATATTCTGTTTTATTATCAAAAATGACACAGAACACAAACACACATACACAATATAATTATGGTTCATCTTTAAAACATGCTACTATTTACATCATCTTGTAAATACATGCTGTAGCCTATTAACAAATTTTGCATGATGCGCAATGTTAATAATAGAAAGAAATGCTGCGGATGGACCTGTCAGTGTGCTGCTGCTCACCTTTAGATACTTCTGCTGGCGACATGGATGCAAAAAAAAAAAAGGCTCTAAAATTTATGTTGACATTTAAAAACAATGTATAGACAAATTTCTATGAGTTACTTTCCTTGGTTTAGAAATTATGAGAAAAAATGTAAATGCGTTGCCTTTCTAAGGTCTCGTCCGACTTTCTCTTACTTGGATTATTTGATACACATAAAGTTATCCACAGAACCGTAATTCTCAATTATTTTTGTGTCACATTCATTGATAACGCTAGCACTGGGGTGTCAAACTCAATCACAGGACGGGCCAGAATTGAAGACACAGTGTGAGTCATGGGCCGAACAGAATTAAAAAACAAATTTTTTAATAAGTAATATGAATTTGAATGGGCAGAATACAGCAATTTTTTCCTCAACACGTTAAATAATTTTTTTTCCCAAAAATAATATCAGGGAAAATGAGAATATTTCAAGAAAATTTTGCAGTTTCTTCAGGTAAAAACTGTGATGTGAATTTCTGCACTTCACAGTCGAAAAAACACTGCATAAACTGCGCAGTGTGTTTATCAGTTTACTTTCCATGAACTTGGCAGATCTCCTCAGGCAGCTCATTGCACCTGTGTGATAAGGCACGTCACTAAATTCAGAATCAATTCCCTCCAGAAAAGACGGAAACTGTCGGTGATTTAAACCTTTCCCTCTTAAAAAGTTCACTGTCTGTGTTACGGTGCTTATGACGTGTTCTGTCTTCAGGACTTTGCTGCGCAGTGTTTCCTGGTATGTGACAAAGCGATGCACTGTCAGCTCACCTGTGCAGGTTTCCCTCTTCATCTTCTCCCAAATATGTCCCACCAAACAGCTCTTTTTGACGCACATCGCAGTTGAGGAAAAGAGACACGTGGTTTACCTCCGATGTCAGTGGTCAGGTCCTTTGCCTTGCCTGTTTGGAAAATCCGCATTTTCCACTTTTTGTTTGGCCATTTTTGGGGGGACAGACTAGCTTAAATGTCACTCTAAAAAGTGCTGACCGACGTTTTTTTTATCCACTGACCACTGATCAAAGTGCCATTGACAACACAGGAAAGCACAGGTCGTGGCCTGCTCGGCAGCTGTTGCAGTGTATTGTGGCATTTGTAGTATAAGTAGTGGGAGCGCTACTTGAATAGCTATTTGAAATCATCTCGCGGGCCGTATATAAATTTATTGTGGGCCGGATCTGGCCCACGGTCCTGCAGTTTGACACGTGTGCTAGCGCATCCATCCAACTTCTTAACCACCCATCCAGATACAGTTGCAGGGGGGCTGAAGTCAATCCCCTGATGTCCCACAAGAGGCAGGGTTAAACCCTGGACAGGCCAGCAGTCCATTAACTCATGGCCACTTCAGAATCCCAAATAATCTGTATAAGCTGAGAGACTCCACGAAAGAGAGGCTCCAGCTAGTGTGTTCGAAACCAGAAATTCTTTGTCATTATTGATGATTCAAACTATAATGATTCAAATTATGATGAAGTGATTCTGATTCTTTCTTCTTCTTTTTTTCTAATAAATTATGCAAAAGTTTCAACTTGCCACCATTTGTGGTGACAGAAAGTTTCAACCATTTTCTACCGCTAACTAGTTTTTTTTTAATTACTGGTTTTAATCCTACATGTGTCTACGTTTTACTCCAAACTTTCCATGTACCAGCTAGCAACAGCAGAAGCATCCAGTATAGTGCAAGAATCTTTAGTCAAGAAGCACTGCTCTGGGAGAGACGTTGGGTCATTGGTAAATTTCGTAGAATTTAAATGTCAACATTACAAGTGTTCCATCCTCAGCCCTTTATAATAATAATAATAATATGTAATAATTTCCTTGTGTCCTTTTTTGCCTCCAAGTCTCTACACATTACACCAACATAACTGGTCTGCGATGAAGTTGTAACACCACCATGTTGCAGCACTTTGACTCAAGGATCAAAAAGCTTGTATCGCGACTACGTGATTCAAACAAGACGAAAATACTGCGAGGCATGATACATGCTCGATTCTGCAGCTCCATTTGGTTCAAGCGAATGATCCAGGATGTGTGCATTGTATATGTCTGATACTGCAACTGCAATGTTTAGCTTATACAAACCTGCATTACAGACTTCCTTTTAAAAAGTGAAGCCACATCTTACATTTCAAATTCAGTTATTTATAAAAAACGTTTTGTCTTCGACAGAAATCCGCATGTTGTTTCAGCAGAAACTACAGACACACTGAAGTGAACTACAGTAAAACTACAGTGCCCAAAGACATACAATTAGTTTAATGCATGTCAAAAAATAAATAAATCACTGTGATGGCACTGTTTTTTGCTGAACAGCAGAAATCAAAGAAGAAGCATAGTCAGTATTGTTTTCAGCATCATTGGTAATCCTCTTTAGTGTACTTTTACAATGGATAAGTAAGGTTTTACATCCAAGTGGTCAACACAGCTTAAGCCAGATTTCAAATGGCACATTCACAGTGTCCCTGACAACTTTTGATTAATCTTCAACCACTTTAAAGTGAACAATAAAACCTGCACTACTTCTCAAAGTGTCACATCAGGAAGGCACCCTTGTATTCCCATCCTACATTACATCTGCCTGAAGACACAGAAACGTGGGTTGAAGCTAAATGCATAGATGGGGTCTTCATGGCAACACAAACAAGCAACTTAAATCAGACAACGGCATCCTCCCGGCTATTCAGTCCTGCTGCACTGTTTTCATCTCCATCTCAAATGTGAGCCGATAAAATGAAGACAAATTTCATATATATATATATATTTACCACAAGTGATTGTTGCATTCAGCGACCTCAGCCTGATTTATTCTCAGTTGAATCTCTTTGCATTGATAGACTTAAAACAGACTTAATGCAGGAAATAATCCCAAATTACAGTACTTTCTATTGCAAGTTAAAGCACACTTATTAGCAAGATACAATACTGGGTGTGGTGCACGCAGAGCGGTGGGGAGGTAAGTAAAGCATGCTCTGTAAACTAAACTAAAGCTTTTTTTTTTTTAATCCAGCATTGTCTTCACCAAGACTTTCATTCAGTGTCAGCACCCTAAGAATCAGTTTCTTCCAATGAAGGAAGGACTAAAAGTCGATCATTCACTACCTGGTCACCTGATAATCATTCTCAGTATTCACTAATGTGGGAAAATGTGATGCTTAAAAACAGTTTTAGATATTCTAAAATGTCGTCTTTTTTTTTTTTTTCTTGCTGAGCAGGACTTATGCGAAATAGTCATGTGTTAAGTCATGAGATTCATGCAAAGTAGGGGTGGAGGTTGGATTTCTGAGTTAGTGCATTAGCTGATTGGTGGAGCATGTTACTTCTTTGCAGCCAAGGCTGCCAGCTGACCATCAATTTCCTCCTCTGGCTGCAATGCATGCCACTGGGCAATGGGCCGGCGTGGATTAGACATCATGTCAGTCCAGTGCTTCAGACCTAAGCCAGCAGCTTTGGTGCCCACGAAGATTTTTCCGATGGCATCGTTCTTACCTATCTTATCATAATCAAACACTGTGACTGCCACCAATATTTTCTGAGAAGGGAGTGAGAGAAAATTTAATCAGTTGTCTGTTTCCAGGGTATTACATCATTTAACGTGTCTTGGAGATTCATTAACAAGACATTCAAACATATCAGCAAAGTGCAAAAGGTGTGGTTTGACTTATAGTTTACCTGCATCTGTTCCAGGGGGATTTCAAAGCTGAAGGATTCATTATAATACGGGTTCAGGGTGTTCTTCTTCACTGTAGTCTTCTTTTTCTTCAGACGCTTACCGCCCTGCAGCAGCTGGATCTTTACATAAGGATCTGGAAGAGGCATCAAAATGATGATCAAAAGAGACTATGAAGAAAACGTTATTCTTTCAGTTGCACAGTGTTTATTTCCCTCTCATTATTTGGAGTTTTCATTATTTTTATTTTCTGATTTCTGTCATATTCTGTTTTACGCACATACATTTAAATTATACATACATTTAAAACTGTATTTCTCATTTGTTCTTGCATGCCAAAGCAAAGGCATATTAAATTTGAAGTATTTATATATTCTAGGATTACCTGTGTCCAAAAAAAATGTACTTAATAGATAAAGCCGAGTACTTGAAATCTGAAACCTGAAACGTGAAGCATTTGTAGGATTCTTGTGTTTTTCTTTCTCTTCTTTTTATTTTGATTTGTTTTTCTGTTTGTTTCTCTGTAAGCATTTTAGTATTCTAAATTATTGACTTTCATCTGTGAGTATCATGGATTCTTTTTCTACCAGATAATCCACAGGCATCCATCTTCTTCAGATTCTTTGCCTCCAGGATGCAGACAGTGAGTTTTCCAGCAGTAGGGACATAACGAAGGGAGATGCAGATGTCTCCAAGCTTCTCAGGCTGAGCAGCAAGCACAGAGGAGACAGAAATGACAAGCACACAGGCTCATCAGACATCCACAAATTGCTTCTTCTGTGATGGGTGAATGCAAAACATTGCTGCTATTTATCACGGTTCATACTCTTAGGCTGAAACCGAGATTTTTTTTTTTTTTATTGCATTGACATTTTTTGGAATAGATCGCAATCTGGATTTATGATAGCTCTAAGCTACTGAGGACTAATGCACACTGAAGCTTTTTAGATTATTTAAACAAAAGTAAAGACTGATTTTTTTTAATAAACTACTTTTAACTCATGTAAACCTGAATTAATACACAGTTAGTGCTGGAATAAGTATTCATGACAGTAGAATGTAAGACTAACAAGAACAAACTACAGTGGATCCATTCATCCTAATGAAGGAACATGTAAGCTGGTGAAACAGTGCAGATCAATGTGTTTTTAATTGATTTTTGGTCAACACTGGAGCACTGTGGCTCAGAAGAATGAGATATAATGGTTCTCTGTCTAGACAGACAATACTTGATGGTCGCATCAATTCATAATTGGTTTTGGGTTTCTTTGTTACAGTAACACCATGAAAGTATAGGATATCAATAGCCTATTCTTTAAAAACATGGTATGAATCAGTTCAATAAGCACCTCCTCTTGATCGGCACTCTCCAGATCCCGCCATTCCTCAATCGGTCGTCCGAGGTCAATGGTATTCATCGGCAGCTTAACCTCTCCAATAACATCATGTTTTGAAAATCGGTCATAGTCATAAACAGACATCACCAAGGTCTTTCCACCAAGCTCCTCATAGGGTACCTGATCAAAAACACAATGTCACTAATAAATAATTATCCATAATTTATCCTTGAAGAGAACTATGATAAATATGTTTAAAAAAAGGAAGAAGTATCTCATAAATTGTGACAAAGATACAATAAATCTGACAGTGAACAGCTCATTGGAGTCATCTGGAAGAGAGCAGGAAAGGCTAGTCTGTACAGTAACACTTATTTTGTGCTGCAGTTTTGAGGACTGGTATCGTTTGCAGCTTGACCCACAGATACGTGCAAAGTCTCTGTGGGCCTTATTAGCTAGGACAGCAAAGAGCAGCACGTAGGCTGCACACAGGCCAGTGGGTACACTGTCAATCCCACACATTGTGAGACACCCAGGAGGTTAGGATGATTTTTTGTGTAATCTTAAAACACTAACTTGCTCAATGTCATCCAAAATCTATCAAAAAACATAGATTTCCAAAATATCTATGTTTCTTTTTCTTTTTCTTTTTTTTACTGCTGCATGCTTTTATATAAGTCCAAAACTCACCTTAAAAACAAATGTCTCATTGAAGACAGGGTTCAGTGTCTTTTTGTGCACTTTGGTGTCAAATTTCTTCTTCTTGTCAGGGTGGAGCAGGACTTTAACATAAGGATCGGAGGTTCCACCTGAGTCCATGGACATGAGATCTGCAGCTTGAAGGATGCCAATTGTGAGCTGTGTGCAGAAGATAAGGGTGGATGTAAGCAACAGGAGCAGTGAAAACAGGATTTTATCAGGCAAAAATACAACTTTTGTATGAGGGTCACTGCCTCAGACTGGTTATATAAGCCTTACAATCCATCACCACAAGCGTCTCAGCTGACTGGAGACAAACTGAATGTCAAAAGCTTTTCTTCAATGTCATCCAATTGTCACAGTGTGGTAACTTCTAAAAAATGTACCGTGTGTGCTAGAAAATATAGCTTTCAGCTGTGCTTATATTTTGCAGATACATTTAAAGTACAGTAATAAAAATATATAAAATAAATAAATTTATTTGTTGTTGCCTTTCAAAGCATTTAAGGGCACCTTACCAGACAAAACAAACAAGAACAACATTAAAAGAGATTTAACATCCAAAAATATTATGATTATAAGTCATATAACACAAGATAGCTATAGCTGTGATACTAATGAAAACAGATGGGTTTTGAGCTGCGATTTGAACTGTGTCAAAAAGTCAAGCTGGCAAAGGTGAAGTGGTTATAAGTTCCAGAGACATGGTGCAGCACAGCTAAACGCTCTGGCAACCATGGTGTTAAGTCTGAAGAGAGGAGCAGTCAGGAGAGCAGCTGAAGCTGAGCGTAGAGAACGGAAGAGGTGTAAAGATGAAGGAGGGCTGAATGATATGGGGGTGCCAAGTCATGGAGAGCTTTGAAAATGAATCTTGTATTGGATACACTGGTGAATCGAAAACCAATGAAGCTGCCCCAGCACTGGTCCCACTGATCAGTAATGCCAGCCTCTGCTGTGTATCAAATCTACTGAATTATTATTATTGGCATTTCATTTCCAAATTTTATTTTTTTTGCTTGTTGAGTCATTTTCCAGTCAATCCTTGAAGCAGTAGTCCAGCATCCGGGAAATATGCTTATTTGCTGGAAGATTGCTTTGGTTGTCTGTCTCTCTGTGTTAGCTTTGTGACAGATTAGCCACTGGTCCATGGCTCTTGCCTTATGACACTTTCCCATATGACATGAGCTTGGGATAGGCCCAATCTCTTTTTTAATAAGGAGAAATCATTAGGAGAAATTGAACGAGATTTACTGATAATACAAATAGTTGTTTGAAATAGAAAATTTATGAAATTGTACAAAAATATCTTTAAAATTCATTTTCCCAAAATATATTTTATTCTATTTGAGTCAAAAATTTCCACTTGAGTAACAGCATTTATATCCACCCAGCTTCCCAGCTTTAAGTTCATACATGGCATTTGTTCACATAGCATTTCGAGCCTGAATTATAGAACAATCTATTCGTCAAACTGTGGTGGAAATGGGCCTTTTTCTGGCCGCTGACAGTAATTTCTGATTTATGTAGCAACAGAAACAGCTTTCCAATATTCCCTTTGTAAAAACCTTTGACTCTAATATGTCAAGAGGCAAAAACAAGAATTCTGAATCGCACTGATCTCACTCTCACCAGTGTTTAGATATCTGTCCCAAAAAAGTGTGCAAACTGACAGAAATAACCTAATTTGCATATTTAAAATTTAAATTTCTGAATACTATAATACAAAAACAATTCAATTGATGTAAGTATTTAACTGGAGATGTTTTATGATATTATCTGTCAACTAAAGTATTTAATGTTTTCTCAGTGTTTATGGGGCACCACTCCAGTGCCCCATAAACAGTGATTATACATTGCACTATGTGTTAGCTGAGTACAGGGGCATCATGCAATATTATTGTTACTACGTGTATGAAGATGACAATAAAGAAAAGGTCTCATACATGACCTATATGAAACAATATTTTTTCTTTCCTTACACTTTGGGTTAAATAAACAAGTATATAATTCCAATGACTATAATTTTTCCTCTGTGAATTGCCACCTTTTCATGGTGGGGGGTTTGTGTGTCTCAGGGACCCCAGGGGCTATGTTGTAAAGGGGCTTTTGCCCCCTGGCGGGGTCTGTCAAGGCAAAGTGGTCCTGAGTGAGGTGTCAGACAAAGAGCGATTCAAACGACCCTTGTTAAAGGAAGATCAAGGGAACAGTTTACCCTGCCCATGATAGGGTTGCCAGGGCCCCACCCTGGAGCCAGGCCTGGGGAGGGTGCTCAAGGGAGAGTGCCCGGTGGCCCGGCCTTAGCCCGTAGGGCCTGGCCAGCCGTAGCCCAAAGAGGAGACATGGGCCCACCCTCTTGTAGGTCAATCACCTGCTGTAGGCACCATAGGGGTCAAGTCCAGTGTGTGGGTGACAGCCAAGGGCAGAAGCCCTGGCGAACTGATCTCCAGCTATCAAGGCTGGTTGGGACATGGACCGTCACCTCTCTGGGAAGGAGTCTGAGCTATGTGTCAGCTTGAGCGATATTGGCTAGCTATAGTCGGGCTCACCTCTATGCATGGCCTGGGCTCTAGAGAGGGTCTGGAATCTGTTCTGGAGTTGCCCCCGGTGAGAGGTGGCAGGCTGGGGTGGCCATCTTTAATCCCACTGACACATCTTCTGTAGAGGAAGCACAGTCTGGGCATGAGGGAGATGACTCACCATCACTGAGGGTGAGGTCACTGAGCTGGTTAAACAACTCCTTGGTGGCAGGGCCCCTGGGGTGGATGAGATTTGTCCTGAGTTCCTGAAGGCTTTGGATATTGTAGGGTGGTCTTGGTTGATACGCCTCTGCGATGTCATGTGGCAACCTGGGGCATTGCCTTTGGATTGGCAGACTGGGGTGGTGGTTCACATCTTCAAGAAGGTGGAACAGACAGTGTGCTCCAACAATAGAGGATTCACACTCCTCAGCCTCCCCAGGAAGGTCTATGCCAGGGTGCTGGAAAGGAGAGTTTGTCTGTTAGTCGAACCTCAGATTCAGGAGGAACCTCCTGGTCACAGAATACTGGACCAGCTCTTGATCCTCTCAAGGATATTTGAGTGTGTGGGGGAGTTTTCCCATCCAGTTTACATGTGTTTGGTGGACTGGGAGAAAGCATTAGGCCACAACCCTTGTGGCATCCTGTGGGGAGTGCTGCAGGAGAATGGGGTGTCATCTCAGTTGTTATAGAGGGTCCTTCAGTCCCTCTGTGACTACAGCAAGGGGTTGGTCCACACTGCTTTCAAGAAGCCAGACTCATTTTTGGTGAGGGCTGCCCTTTTGTCACAGATTCTTAATTTTAATGCACAGAATTTCTAGGCATAGCCAAGTGGTGGACGGCTTCTACCTTAGTGGCCTCAGAATCTGGTTTCGGCTTTTTGTGGATGATGCGGCCCCGTTGGCTTCATGAGGTGGCCTCCAGCTCACACTGGAGTGGTTCGCAGTTGAGTGTGAAGCAGCAGGTATGAGAATTAGCACCTCCAAGTCTTAGGTCATGATCCTCAGCTGGAAAAGGTGCCCACTCCTGCTTAGGGATGAGTTGCTGCCCCAAGTGGAGAAATTTAAGTATCTCATGGACTTGTTCACAAGTGAGGGAAGACAGGAGTGGGAGACTGACGGATTGGGGCCATGTCTGCAGTAATGCTGATGTTGTACCGGTCCACTGTGGTGAAGAGAGAGCTACCCTAAAAGCGAAGCTGTCGATTTACCAGGCAATCCAAGTCCCTACCCTCACCTATGGTAACAAGCTCTGGGTAGTGACCTAAAGAATAAGATGGCTGATACAAGCAAAGGAAATGAGTTTCTCTGAAGGCTGGCTGGCCTCTCCCTTACAGATAGGGTGAAGAGTGCACCTGAGAGGGGCTCAGAGTAAAGCTGCCGTTCCTGAAAGGAGCCAATTAAGGTTGTTCGGGTATCTGACTAGACTTCCTCCTGGGCATCTCCTGGGTGAGGTGTTCCAGGCATGTCATACTGGGAGGAGGCCACGGGGGTAGCCAGGACACACGGGATAGTTTATATCTCTCGGATGGCCTGGGGCGTCCGTGTTCCCCTGGATAAGCTGGAGGAGGTGGAGTGGGAGAGGGAGGTCTGTGTTTCTCTGTTCAGGCTGTTGCCCCCACGACCTGATGGATGGATGGATGGATGGATGGATGGATAATTTTTCCTACACTGGTAGTCCAATTTTTATTACCTTTGTACAGAACCAAGCTAGAATGGCAAGTTCTTTAATGAAGGTGACATTAATTGTGTCTTCTAATGCTTAGCAATTTAAACACATCTTTACACACTGAAAATTTTCAATCAAATTAGTAATTTCATTATAGCAGAAAACATGAAATGCTGCCTTAGAATGGCTGCAATAGAGTATATAGAAATGATAACCACAGACCTTTGTATTCTCAAAGTCATAATCTATAGAGTATTGTAGCTTCCCCAGTTTTTCCTGTTCTTTCTCCTCTTCCTCTTTCTCTTCCTCTGTCAGTCCAGTCTCTCCCTCATCATCATCATCATCATCCTGATGTTTCTGCAGTGTAAAGGTAACAAAACAAAACACTATGTTAAAGGTCAGTTGTGGGGAATCAGGACACAGGGCTCCCCATAACAGCCAGCATGCCACAGACACTGGAGCTCCAGGAGTTTTTATGTGGGAGATACATGTTTTGGTTACTGCTTACCTGCACAGCACCTGATGATAAAAACCAGGAATTTATCATTTACAAGGAAATATCTGCTGGTAATAGGTATCCGTACTTTTTTAAAAACTGCAAAAAATTATTGTCTCAGTGTTTGTGGATCAGTGGGCAAGTCCTTAAGCCCGACATGCTTCAGCAGTACAGTGACAGCCAGAGTCAGTGGAGGCATTGCATGCTAGTTCCACTAAGAGGGGTAAGAAATGCCATATCTCTCAAATGAAATAAAACAAATAAGAGTTTCTTGTTGTTTAAGGCCTTAGATTGTAACAAATGAGCAAGGAGATAAAGGTTTGGATAAACCCCCTAAGGAACTAGCTCATAAACAGCAAGAAGAAATGCATATTAATTGATTTAAAAAATATATGACATAATATTCAGGGCAAGGGGCTGTATCATATAGAGTCTGTGGTTTTAGTAAGCCCTACACTAACCAGGAGAAT
>VUQJ01028803.1:0-11227 GCA_015108635.1 Andinoacara biseriatus | reverse complement strand
CTCAGCATTGTACCTCCTCCTTGAGTATTACAATCAAAATGAAGAGATTTGCAAATTTTTGGCTCACCATGCAGTTTTATCATCACGGTTTCCATGTCTCCCAAACAACCAACCATGCCCTTTATCACATGCATAGATTAATAGTGTTAACAGTCTTGCATATCATATTTGAATCCAATACTTTCCATATTGGTGTGAATAACAGTAACATTGTCCCAGGAACAATGTGTTAGATGGTTAGACTCTCCTCTCTGGGGTTTATGGAGCACATCATAGCTTTCCATTGTTACATTCTCAAGCTATCATAACAAAAAAAATACAAAATAATGGGGGGAAATAAAAAATAAATAAAAATAGCAAAGGAAGCTACAACTTTCATTCCATGAAACCCCCCTCCGCCCTGGGGGCCAGAGAGCATCAACGTGAGCTATCCACCTACCGTAGAGCAGGAGTCCACCACAGTCAAGAAACACGAGGCACACACAAGACAGACACAAAGCGGAAAAGGAGGAGAGCAGAGAGAGGAAGAGATTCAACTCACAAGACACCAAACACACTTCAAAAAGAGAGGCAATCAACACCACCACCACCACAATCATGATGAGAAATGACACGCTTGTTTTAGTCTCAGGGCAATAATTTCACATTGTGGACACAAGCAATTGATTGCTTTAATTAACTGTCAGTGGAGCACAGGGCAGTGTATGGTGATCTGAGCTGTTTAGTCCTTGAATTAAAAATGTATCCCCCATTTTACTGTACGCGTCACAATTTCCCAGTTTTTTTCTGCAAGCGTCACACTTTCAGTCACTAGCTTTAAATATAAAAATTCTCTACATCACAGTGCTCACTGTTCTTTGCCACATGGCAATGAAGTGTGCCATTTTTCACCATGGACCACAATGGAATACGTCACACATTTAAACAACCACAACAACAACAACAACAACAAAAATTGAGGGGAAGAGAGCTCTCCTTGTGTCCTCTACAGCCTGGGCTAAAAGATGCTGCTGATAAAAGATCAGATTTGGTTAGCAACATTGATCAAATCTGGGCATAAATCATAATAACAACTTGAATAATAAATTGTTGTTGAGATAAAAATGTCACCAAAATCATCCCGTTACCCTGACTTTTCAGCATGAAGGAAGCACGAGGCATCATACCTCGCCACCCTGCATGTTCTTCATGTTGAAGCCATCCTTGCCCTTCTTTCCCTTCTTGTTCTTCTTCTTCTTGCAGCAACATTTTTTGATTATGCAGAAACAGCAGGTGAGGATGAGCAATGCAGCCACCACAGCGATGGCAATCAAAGCCCATGGAGGCACTGTTGGTTTCAAAACAAAGGAGTAAAAATCTGAGTTTGAAAGTAACTGGTGTTTCCCACAGAAAATGCTAATGTTTTGCAATATTGAGAAGAATGTAAGATGCTCTGCAGCATGACATACATGGGATTTTATCAATTTCATTCAAGAATTTGCTCTTGATCTCCTCAAACATGTCATTCTTGCTGATCTCTGTATTGTTGGAGCCAGAGGTTTCTGGCGCTGAGGTGGATATGGCAGCTGGGGTGGGAGCCATGCTCATGGTGGGGGCACTGGTGGGCTCGGCAGCTGTCATGGCCTGTGGCCGTCTGAACAAGTTGAACTTCATTGTGAAAGACTAGGCACAGTGTCCCTGAAACACAGAGATTATATACATGAAAAAAAGGATAAGCAGCAAAAATGAATTGTAGCATCATCGAGGAAGAGTTGTTTGTTAAAGAACAGAAGTGATGCTGTAAATAGACGCAACAAGTTAAAACAACCTAAGTGAAGAAACTGGCAGTGATGAAGTGGCTGGAAGCCATGTTAGTCAATCATATTTAATCTGCACCAACAACATTATGGAGTTAAATTTTGAAACAAGCAACCGAAGTAACTACCAATAAAAGCAAGGGACACAGTTGACTGATATATAAAGGAGTGGTAAATACATTAGAAGGTTACCTACACAACCTGAGCTTTAAAGGTCCACTACCAACCAACCATCACTTTCAAAGCAACGTATGAGAATTAAATAACTTTATATGTGGACGACACTCAAGGGTTATTTTTCCTGAAATTGATTTTCTTTTGCTGATATTGTAACATAATATTGGAACATATTAGACTGCCTGTGGAAAAAAAAAAACTGTAATGTGTATAGAAAAATTAACATTCCAAGTATGGTAAAGTGCCAACTAGATTAGCAGATCAACAGATAGAAAGATTCAACTTCATTTTTGCTTAAAAAAAACGAAAAGTGATTTGTCACATATCAGTCAAGACAACTATAACTGGTGGCATGCTTTTGGGATCTCCCTGGTCTGTCTGCATGAAGCAGGCAAGAAGAGCAGCAGCAGCGGCAAAAGCCCGGAAAAGAACAATGCAGACGCACGCAGCACTGATTAAGTCAAGTGTGACATGACAGGACATGAGAGGGGAGTGGTGGCCTAGAGGAGAAGAAGAAGGTTTGTCACTGAGAGGACGCTGGCTTGAATCTTTGAACTGCCACCACTGTGGGCCACTGAGCAAGGCCCTTAACCCCCCCCCCAGGTTGCTCCCTGGGTGCTTCTTAGCTGTCCCCTGCTCCACATGTTGTTCTGTGTGTGCTACATACTGCATGTGTGTTGGGTTAAATTTCACCGCACCGTATGTGACAAATAAAGTTGTTCTCCTTCAAGGAGAATCTTGGGTTGGAGGTGGGTTCCAGATGATCAGCAACAGTTGGTTCTGACAGTTAAAGAACAGTTTACAGAACAGCTGCTAAGTGCATGCTGTGAAGAAACTATGATGAAAATGCTGTTTTTAAAAAAAAAAATCAAGAAAAACATTTTGCTCTTGGGTCCATAAAGTGATTTGAAAAATAAAATTTTAAGTTTGCAAATTTGAATTTCTTTAAAAGCTGGACGAAATCCAGCAGCTTCTGATGACAATAAGTTCACACGATTTAAAGCTAAAAACTGCTAAATGGATTGCCTCAGCCTTCCATTTTCATTTTAATTTATCTAACCCCTTTTAGTAAATAAGTAATAGATAAATCTTATTTGCTTGAGAGCTGATGACCTTGAGTGCTGCAATAAGATCACTCAACTGATGGGGAGTGTGAAAGCACTAGATCATCTTTCACTAAAAATCACAGTCAACTATGTGCATTATTAGTGAAAGATTACACAGTTTTTATGAGCACACAGAAAAGCAAAAGCCACAGCTAAACAGAATCATTTTGTCTGATAAATATAAAGAAAGAGTTTTGTAATATATATAATATAAAGAAAGAAATTTGCAGCTTAGCTTATCATAGCTTAAAGACTGGAACCAGAGGACTATATCCTAAACTGACAAATGTAAGCTGCTAATAAAAATGCTGCTTTTTGCTTTTACACGTCTGCGTCTACATTAATTAAATAATATAATGAGTCAGTTTCTTGAAATGGACCTTGATATATGTGACAGAACTATATCCAAGCTTTTATTTTACTGTGCAGGGACTTGTATCCATCTCGTCATCTGCCTCTTGGCAAAAAAAAAAAAAAAGTTTCCCAACATAAATTACTCTAAAAAGATCAAGACCTCACAAATAAGATCAAGCTAAATGAGAAATGCATACAAAATATAATTTTCTTGGATTTAATTATTATTAAGTATGTGATGTGAAAAATACTTTTCTGTATTTTTTTTTAAATTAGTCACAGGTAGCTGGAGGTCTGATCTGTGATGCTAAAAAATAAAATAACTGATATCAGTCACACCACCCAACATCGGGCAAATAAAATGAGCTCTCAGCCCCGTGTTGTGAGCTTCATGTTATTTATTCTGTTTGCTCCTTGCATGGCTGCTAGTGACAGCAACAACACAACATTTACCGCCGAGCACAAAGGTGTCAATGATTTGGTCTAATTGAGGCTGTTTTGCTGTTTTGTCAAAATGCTACAGATATCTAGATGAATTTCAAAACATCTGATTAGTGTTAATTGAATTTGAGTGAGTGTGTTATAGTGCAGGGACAGGATTGCTTCCTATTGCATTTAGTTATTTATTTGATTACTACTCATATCTCAGGAGGATAGTTTAATGGTTTAAATTATGACAGTAAGACTGTTTACTACAGTGTGAGACTTTTTTTGGGGGGGGAGCTGCTACTCTGACTGGTAATTGTATTTTATTTTTTCAGAACTAAATAATATGATTTGGATCCTCCCTTTGTTCTTTCGTCATCCCCACCAGCTCAACGTGGTGCTTAAGAATAACTGACAGCTTGACAACCTTTTATTTGTTTTGCAGTTCCACTAATGTTTCCATCATTGTTTGTTTTGTGCTCCAGGGTGAAGAATTCAAAGAAGAAAACTGTTTTGAGGGAAAAGGTAAGGAAAATGTAACATGATTTAGTTGTTTTGTTTTTTTTAATTCCTAACTGCATTAGTTATGGAGCTTAAACAAGTACTATGTTGAAGTGTAGTCTAATAAAATAAAAAAAAAGATAATGAGTATGAAAAAGAAGCAAAATAAAATAAACAAGTATTTATGAATCCAAAACAAATTGTATCTGAGAGGAAAATGTGTTTTGTTTTTTGTTTTTTTGTAGAAATCTTAAATGGTCAGAGCTGTTCAGAGGATTTATTTTATCTCCACCTGAAAGCACCGACAGAGAAATGCTCCATCTGTGTTTAAAGGTTATTTCTATCCACTCTTACAGTGAGCACTGAATGTAAGCTTTCACTGATGCAAATAAAAGACTTGAAGCTAGATTTGCTAGCATTACATTTACAGTTGATCTACTGTGATCTACATGAGTTTCTTACCAAATAAAATGTAAAAAAATTCATGAAATAGGATATTGTGCTCTGTTATGTAAGCTTTAAAGTACAATACTGTCAGCTGTTAGCTTGCTATTGCATTATTATTTTACTGTTTCTATTGTACTCATCATCAACAGTTTAATACTGTTAAATCCACCTGCATGTCCTCCTTCATATAACCTGAATACAGTTTATTGTCTTTCTTGAAGTATAAGGTAGCTTGTTACACTTCTTTGGAAGCCCTGGTTACAGAAGTGCTTGTAAAATCAGGAATTCTGGTAAAACTCTGATTAATTGCTTCAGGAGTTGAAGCTATTGTTGCCCACTGCTAGCTGTTCTCAGCTACACGAACACTAAAAACTGTATAATGTATACAGAACTATCAAAGTCAGTTATACAGTTATTTGTTGCAGTGAGTTATGCAGTGCATCTGAAGGTATCTGTTCCACAAATTAAAAGTGAACTACCAGCATATGCCAAACACAATGATGATGTAATCTTATCTTCATTGACTCAGAGGCCACAGATCAATCAGTATTACATTCCAACATGTGTATTTAAGCACCGACTTTAGACTCTATTGCTGTAAGGTGGAATGCTCACTGTTCACATACAGCGGTGGCCTATGTGCTGTGGGCAAGCACATCATTGTTGCTAAGCAATCCTGATAACGCGCATAGCTGAAGTGACCAACCAATCAAATAACCAGTTGGCTCAAGGCCAGTGTCAAGTCACTGACCAGGTGGTTGGCATGACATGATATGAATGCAGACTGCTTCCTCTGAGCTCACATGTATGATGGTTATAAATAAAGTTTTTGCTACAGCACAGGTTCTTCCAAAAACATTATAGTCATATAGCCCGTATCATTAATTTGTCTCTGAAATCATCTCTACCTCTGCCTTACAGCACATCTGAAAAAAAAATCTGAAAATTCGGTCAAATGTGTTTTTCTCTAACGCAGGAACTTCCATAAGTTTAAAATATTCTTTTTGTTTGCACTGAGATGAGCAGTGATGAGAAAAGTGGGAATACACTGAAATATGTCCATCCCCTCCCCTCTTGTTTTAGCCTACCTTTTACCTCCGTGCCATTAGCACTCAGTCCTTATCTCCCTTGGATTTCTGCAGCTCACCACTGGTCAGTATCACTCACTCACAAAAAAACGGCTCTGACACATCATCATTAACAAATAGATTAAGGTCCAGAGAATGCAGCGCAACCGTAGCAGTTTAATATGGTTTACCCAGTTTGAAATGCAGTGAAGATTGCTCTAAGATAGCTATGGTCCAGTTGTGCATTTTAACTGTATTTTAATTTACAAAGATCTTCAAGACAAAACTCACCAGTCAGATGTGGTATTCCCCTCGTGGGGTGGCCCATCCAATCAATAAGTGTTTGGGTTACAGTTCCTCAGAGCTGTGGTAATATAGTCTGATCTCTCCCATAAGCAGAGACTGCAGTCTCCTCTCACTTCTCTCCACTGCAGCACTACACCCCTCCTCCTCCTCCTCCTCCTCCTCCTCCCTCCCTCCCTCACCCCTGTCTTTCCAATGCACACCATCTCCCCCATTTTCCACCCTCCCGTCACATACCTCTCTATACCCTCTCTGTTTCTCTCTTCAATGTACTCATGTACGCAACCCCTTTACCTCTTTACGCCTTTCTCTCCATCTTTCTCAGTCTCCCAGCCTCATTTGTGATGCTGCTCACACAGCTGATTGCAGCATGCTACTCTTTGGTCAAGTATTGGAGGGCAGTTGTAAAAGATCAATATGCACAAGCTCTGGGGTGAGGTTCATGTTAAAAAAAAAAAAAAAAGCCACAGCCTGCACAGGTCAGGCATTGATAAAAAGCAAAAGTACGCACTAGGACAGCTGGCAGACTTTTAAGGTTGCGCTGATTTGATCAGGTCTGCTCCACAGCTATTACACTAAGCTCATGCAATTAATTGGACGCTAACAATTGATCTCAGAAGTATGATTGAACCACATGAAAAGCTCTCTCCCCGTTAAACCATTCGAGTGAACAACTATTTGTCTGCCTTGCACTGATCCCTCAGGAGACTTGTCAGTGATGATTGGAAGTGAGAAGGTAACAAAAGCATCTTCTCCAATTACAATACAAACAAAATGCATCCCAGCGTTGTGCTAAAACTATTACATAATGAAATGTGATGCGTGAGTGAGATATCTGTGCACATGCAGAACTAAACATATGAGGGTAAAAGATGAAACTTTGGGTCTCTGTAACTCGGCCTTGCTTGAAAAATGTGTTTCAAATGTCCCCAAAGCTGTTACTTTTTATACATGTTTGAGCTCTTTACAGTTCTGGGATTTAATATTTTTTTCTTGATTTCCCCTGAAACTCCTTTTCTGTTGATGTTCTCCTCAGGGAAATAACTTTCTATGTGCTCAAGTTCAGCTGTCATCTATCAGATGGTTTGAGGTGGTTCCTCTTATGTCAGGCTGCAGTGCAATTAACTGCTTCTACCAGAGGAGGGCAGGAATCTCATATAAACTGCTGCATCACAGAGCATCCTTTTTTTTTTCTGTGTGGGTGGCAAAGTTATACCCAGAGACATTTGTCTCCCATGCTTTCTTGGGTCTGTTTTCATCTGCTAAATGCATTTATGGTAAAAGTGACACAGGGTCCCCGTTTTAGATAAAATATTTAGCTGGACAAAAATCACCACTATATTATGCTTCAGTGGGCTTGTGTTCTTGTGCTTCTCACTACTTTCTTTTGTTATATCAAAAAGATTTATCCTTCAAAAAAGACAATTTTAACATTTTCACTCTAGGAGTGAATTAAGAAATGCTGCATTCACCTTAAAAGCTTAACGCTTTAAATTAGAAGTTAATGAATTGGTACAGTGAAATGGCTGTGCGGCGATGCCATGGGAGCAAAAAATGATATGGCTTTGAAGAAAATAAGCAGCTAAGGTGAGGTTAGGTTAGGTTAGGTTATGTGGCTATTTCAAGGATTTATGCAAGACATTTTAAGATATACTGTAGGATCTTGAGAGGTTGAGCTTTGTTAAAATAACTGCACCTTTTTTCTTGGCTGACTGTTAAAGCCAAGCAAACCATTATAATTGAGATCATAGTCAATGCAAAGGCAAATAGTTATCTGTTATATAATCAAACATTTCTTTGCAATAAATAAAATATATCTTATGTCATTATCGTATCTGTAACTGCTTATTTAAGACACTCTTTGTCTTTGACCCAGATTGTATGGGACAGACTCTTTAATTAAACTGATATTATTCTTCTGATTTTTACAGTACTTCCAGTAACCTGACAGCTCATAGCAGTGCAATATAACAAAAGCAGGCAAAACATGAGTAAACTCTAAAATTCGTAATATTTTGAAAAGAAATATATAATATCAGCAGCCATGAGTTCCCATCAAACGATAACAGCAAAAAAGGAAAACATACACATGTTCATCAATCAATAGAATAATCAGACAGCTCACAAGATTGTTTGAATTTCTTAAAGTCATGTGTTAAAGTAGTGTTAAAGCATTCACAAAATTATACAGTATATGATTCATCCAGTGTAAATAGATCTTTGCCAAATTTGAAAATCTTCATTCTGCCCTTTACTCGGCAGCTTTGATGTCCAAGAGCTTATAGCAACAGTGCAGGAATAGTACGGTTCACTGGAACTCCCAGCTTATCATGGGATACTCTGGTTCTAACACTCCTTCATAAGAATCTGTGAATGAATACCCTTTTCCCTCCCTCTCTAGTATGCATCCTCGCTTCTCAAAGGATGAGTCAGGCCCGAGCACCATGCTACATTAGGAGGTCATCGAGAGCAACACAACTACTATCAAAGCGCCACATAGTAAACATATGCAGAGGACAGCTGCTGCCAACGTGTTCCCTGAGCTGAGTTGTGCTGGGACATCTTTGTTGCGATGACTTATCTCCTCTGAGGCAGCACAGAGGATGTGGAAAAGACTGCACCTCTCCCAGCTCCTGCAGGGAGTGCTGCAATGCAGGGGTGTAACAGAGAAATACTAAAAGCTAGAAGACAGTTTGTCCAGTAGTCAGCTAGCAACACTCTTCCTCCACTTCCTGCTATACCTTATTTCTTATTTCCTAAATTCTTTCATCTTTTATGTCTATCACTGAAGCATTTTCTCTTCCAGGCATGTCTCTTTGTGTACCACGCACACACATGCATACACTGTACACTCCTCTCTCTCTCTCTCTTAAGCACTCTTCTTCTGGACAGTCATTACTGCAGCGTAGGCAACAATAAACAGAAAAGACCATATGTTTGTAGTTGGCACTGTATATGACTTGCAGTGTTTATGTGTCTCAAAAGTAGCAGTTGGTCAACAAGGTGACAGAGTGTGTGTGTGTGTGTGTGTGTGCGCGTGTGTGTATTTTACACTTAGTTGCTGCCACGATGTCACTCATCTAAGTGAAGGACAGGTGAGCTGGGACAACTCCGCCACTGTCAACACGATCCATCGAATTTATATAAATGCGGAAAATTGAATGGATTTGTTACAGTCACTTTATTAATAAAGCAAAGGGCTGCTGGGCTAAAACACAGTCTAAAAGCCAAAAAAATTAACCAGGCCAGAAGCTGGACTTGAAACAGGACTGTTGCTATTAAGATTTGCACCATAAATCTTGACTGCCAGAACAACTTTTACAACTCTATTTGAGTTGTCTCCTGTGACCCTGTTCACAAGAGACATTTTGACTTTGACATCTAGCATGAAAACAAGATTAGGCCTAACAAAAACTCATTTGCATTTTAAGGTCATTTGATTCGTTCTAGCTAATTTTTCCTCTGCTTCACATATGGTCAGCACGTGTGGTGTGTGAGGTCAACAAAGGCCATGTCTTAACAAGAATGATAACAGTTTAATTTGACACACACACAGCTGTGGCAAAACCTGACTATAAACTGATAAAGGTTAAGCTTTGTTTGTCCTGTGCCGAGAAAGAGCTAAGAATCGATCGGGCAATGTGTGAGAAAATACCTGTAGGGTGGACTCTTGGGTCTTACGGGAAAATCAAGCAAGACGGCACACCTCATATCTTATTCCTTCACTCCAGTGAGGTTACCTGAGCCAGTTTTGCTAAATTTGCAGACTCTGACAAGTAGAAGACAGTCTGTAAGATGCTTTTGCATTTTTTCTCTTTTTTGACTTCATGGCTCAAGTCATAATATTTGATGCTTTCTAATAAACCCCAAACACAAACTTTTCCTTAACCAAACCTAAATGTTCTAGAAAACAGCCACCATAAATGTAATTAATTGGACTTGTGTTTCACCTGCATAGCAGGTCAAAATATGCAACATGTTTGTTGTGCATCTAAACACTTATGCAACGCAAAGACTGCCCCAATGTCTAGAGCAGTTATACTTTTTATCCATGAGTACTGATGTTATCAGAACAGAACATTTTCCAGCTTGGCTTTCAGGAATAATTAGGAAGCAAATTTTATAATATAGCATATTACTATCCACTTTCACATGGAAAACAATTTTAATCACAGAGGTAAAACTAACAGAAGCCATTAACTGCAAAGCATTTTTCCACTAAATTTCCCATGTGTCAGTCCATGTACATTAGCTTACAGGCAAATTACTGCAACTATCACACCCACAGACATTTTCTTTGTGATGTAAAGTTGTGGAGGATGGAAAAAAATTGACAGACAATCATCATCCAATGAAAAATAGGCCCTCAAATAGCAGTGCTTTTGATTTGATTCCTTTTGTTTTGATGTTGTTCACACTGAGTCGGCTATACAAAGCTTTGAACTCTGACTGACAGAACAACAGTGATATGGTTAAGCTCAGAAAAGATGTCAATAAACTCACTGTCTCGCAGCATCTCCAATTATTGTTCATAGAAATCCAGAGACACATTTTACCCCAAGCTTTAACTTTAATGAACTGTTCATTTCAAAACAAACAAAGAAA
The DNA here is from genome assembly GCA_015108635.1 of Andinoacara biseriatus. Lineage (NCBI taxonomy): Eukaryota > Metazoa > Chordata > Actinopteri > Cichliformes > Cichlidae > Andinoacara > Andinoacara biseriatus. Next base: position 445 of record VUQJ01028803.1, on the reverse strand, counting down.
GAAAAACAAAAACAAACAAACAAAAAACCCTCTGACACTTTAAGAAGGTCCCACAGAAAATTAGAGAATTAATTTGTCCCATTACTTCTTGGATTTATGGAAGTTTAGGCATCTTATTGTTTACATGTTTTGGCCTGCAACTTTACTTGTTTCCCCACTTTTAAAGCATTGTTGAAGCTCTTGAGTTAAAAAGTAAAGTAAAGTAAAATTTGGCCATAAATGCCTAATGATAATGCTGCTCCAGAATGCTCCAGTAAATGCTCTGATTGTACTGAAATTTAATCATTTGTAAGTTTAAGCCATTTGAATAAAATATTCAGTATCTATTTTGCAGCTTGTCCAAAATGTGAAAAAGAAACAATCTCAATGGAAAACATAAAAAAAATGGATTCTAGTTGGTTTAAAAAAAAAAAAAAAAAAAAAAAAAAAAAAAAAAAAAAACCAA
>VUQJ01028799.1:2275-12353 GCA_015108635.1 Andinoacara biseriatus | reverse complement strand
GCCTGCTTGCTTTTCAAATTTAATTCATCAAAGTGTAGTTTGGTAATTTACTGGTTTTAAATAGTGTGTATATGGCAGCTGTGATGGGCTCCAGCCTCCTTACAACCCTGAAGCAATTAAGGAAACATATGCACAGGACTGTGCAATTTTTAATTTTTTTTTTGCTTTATTTTGCTTAAAGTGGTCTTGAGCAATAGTTCTCCAGACCTTCTGAAAGTGTTCCAAAGTTTTTCTTTGGAAATTGGCTTTTTTGTTTGTTTGTTTGTTAGGCCACTTAACAATGACCTGTGAAAGATTCAAGCATAAAGATGCACCTAACTCAAGGGATGAACCAGTTTTGTGTCTAAACATAACAGACAACTTAGAAGAGAACATGTTTTAAATTGTATCCTTGGACACTTTGTACTTGCAGCTTGTCACAAAAATACATCATTTGTTCCCATTTCATTAACTGAAATCACAAAAAAATGGCATAGATAACATAGTTTGGGAGGCATAAAATTGGATTTTTGAATTCCCAAAGAAATATTAGCTGAAAATTTGGCATATCTCAGCATGGTTTGCAGTCTATAATTAAAACATTTCAGGAAACTGGACAAGTGGCTGGCCTAAAAAACAAAACAAAACAAACAAACAAACAAACAAACAAAAAAAAACAAGAGCAGATGGAGCATCTGAAAGTCACGTCCTTAAGAAAGAGGAAAAAAGGCCTGATGTAAGACCCGAGAGATGCATGCACTCCCTTCAGTTGATCTATCTACTGTTCACTGAAGCCTCATCAGGAATGGTCCCAATGAAAGGGTGGCTGTCAAGAAGCCTTTCTTAAGGAGGGGAAACAGGGAGAAAAGGTTGAGGTATGCCAAATTACACAAGTAATAGTAGTTCTTACTGAGTGATGAATCAATCGTTGGCATTATGTAGTGGTAAGGTCATGAGAGCAGTACAGCAGTGAGCGTCTACAGCCATGTGTAACACACGGTGGAGGCTTTAGAGCTGCAGTTCAGCCAGTGGTTTTGGAGATGTTCTTGAAATTGATGAATTATCAACACAGAAGAGTACTGTCAGGTTTTGATCCATCTGGAAAGCATCTCTTGATAAAAAAAACAGAAAAAAAAAATAGCCAACATCCAAAGAAGAGCTTTGGAATATCCCTCACGAAGCCTGTAACTTTTCCTGTAGACTGCTTAAAAAAACAAAAGAACGCTGCCTAAGAGAGTTCACATATAGATATAGATATAGATATAGATATAGATATAGATATAGATATAGATATAGATATAGATATGTATGGATGGACAAATAGATAATGTTAGTGTGTACATTTATTTTTCAGAGAATAATCTCCTGCCATTCAGGATACTCATGAGTCAGTACTGTTGAGAAGGGCAGCCAAAAATATGTTGATGTACATTTACTTTGCATGATCAATCACATATCATAATACATCATAAGCATACATACAAACACTTGACAAATCATTTGGTTCCTGTGTTGGAGTTTTGGGTACCAGTTTTCCATTTAGTTATTCATCATATGTTCCTTGTTGACATTCTTCCTGCCAGCAGAACTAGATTCATTCTGTCTATGAAATTTTCTCATCTGCATGATATATTGTCAAGGCGATGACAGAAATGAATTAGTTCTGGTGGAACACACGGGGTACAGTACACAGCATTGTCCTCCAAACAATTCCTTCTTTGATGTTCGTGATCCTTTAGAACAATTAATTACAATTCAATAACTCCAATGTTACAGCTATTACATCACGGTATTTTTGAGAAGGAATTTATTAATACTAACCCCAGTGTGAAACACAGACGTGAAAATGTTAGCAGAAGTTTATTGTGCCTGTTGCCAAATGGTAGCATCTGCTCTTTATTGTGGCCTTTCACCAGCTCACATTCACACATGGAAAAACTAAAAGTTCAAACTTTGCCTTGCAACAATTTATCAGTAAATTCATAAAGGGCCCAACTCCACATTTTTCTAAAACTTAAAAACTGAAAAAAAAAATTATGAATGCACTGATTCAATTCAGTCATGAGCTTCGATCATTTACTCATGAGCTTTCCTAAAAAGAAAAAAAAAGGAGCCCAGAATTTGTCTTTTCTACAAGCTAGAAAAAAATGAAGCCAAAGCATAAAGGGTTAAGTGGAAGGAAACAGAGAGAATGTTGGTGAAATGACAAAAAAGGTCAAAAGCAGAAGCAAAGGGAACGTGGACGAGAAAGAATGAGAGAGAAAAAAGAAGAAAAAAAAAGATTCACCAGGATGCGCACTGGCTCAGCAGCAGCTGTCACTAGACTTATGCCACTCCCCACAGTGCCACAACTGAGCCCAATGAGGAATAATGAGCTTTACAAATCCACAAAGGTCACTCACTGTAAAGATCCCCCTCCGCACACCAGCCCAATCAGAAATGCCACCACTAGAGCTCAAAAAGAAAAGCCTATAGTAAGGAGATGGGATGAAAAAATTTTGAAAAAAAAATCCAAAAAGCAGAAAAGCAGAGCCAAGCTTTCTAATGGAGATCTTCACCTTTATCTGACAACGTGAGAGCAGGGGAGCAGTAGGGGACTATGGTGGGAGAGGAGAGGATAGAAATTAAGAGGGAAAGGAAGAAAGGATGTAAAGGGAAAGGAAGAAAGGAAAGGAAAACATTATGGATGACAAGGGGAGATTGTGTACTGAAAGGAAGGCAGAGACTGTTGAACTGAGACAGTATAAGGCCTTGGTGGAGCGGAGAGAAAGATGATAGGATTGGAATCATTAGAGTGAGAGTGGGGCAAGAGTGAAAATATGCTATAAAGCCTTAGTGTGTGAAAGAGAGCAATATCAGTAAAGACACACAGAGCTTCCTTAATCCTGGGTAAGTGGTCTGTCCTTCCATTCCTTTGGCCACTCACACTCAGCAGGGAAGAAAAGAGAGGAAGGAAGGAATATATTATCTCTATCACGTAATATATCACCCAGGAAAATATGGCACTTAATTGCTTCACTTGAACTTTACAGCAGTTGAAATATTCAACGCTATAACAGTGCACTACATTTTAAAGCTATAATACTCAAATAATTTACATTGCACTGTATCTGGTCTACTGTTACCAGCCATGTGCTTTGAATTCTAATTGCAGGTGATCTCAATAGAGTCCATTGCCCGCATTTAAACATCTGGGCATCAGCTGGGATGCAGAACAGTTATGCAGATTATCATGGTTTACATTTTAAAGGCAATCTGAAGGTTTTAAGAGCAGGAATCTATACCATCCATGAGGTGAAAGGTAAAGTACAACCTGCACAGGTCACTAGTCTATAACAAGTCTAACACAGGAAAACAAAGCTATACCTTACAAATCTAACATGCATGTCCTTGGACTGTGGGAGGACCCACACAGGCATAGTGAGAATATGCACAAAGAAAGACCCCACCCAGTTGGCCAGGATTTTCAAACCCAGCATTTTCTTGCTGATAATCACTGCACCAACTCTGCCATCAGGAAATTTCATTTTCAAGTCAAATACTGTGTCTGAGTCCTCTGTAGACTTATTGGCATAGACTGTAATCACATCATGTTTTGGCAAAAAGCAGACCCAAGGAGCAGGCTCAGACAGGTTTACAGTGTTTATTGTAAAGGTGTGACTGGTTTACAGATAGAAGGCAGTTGGCGAGGGAATTGGTGGACAAAGAGGGCTTGTGGAGACTGGTTTAATTTGTGAAACATGAAAAGTGGGATGGATTTTCATGGTTGGTGGCAACTTTAAATGGACTGCAGTAGGATTAATGATTTTCTCTATTACAGAGGGACATAGGTAACGGGATGAGAGTTCTCTAGTAAAGTAACACACTTGAGAGGAATGTCTTCAGAGGACAGGCAAACCTTTTGTCCAGGAGAATATTGCAGGGCCAGGGACCTCGGTAAATCAGCGAAGCGCTCGGCAGTTCTGAGTAATGCGGCTTTTGTCTGCTTCCAACGCATCGGCACCTCCGAAGATGTTGCTGAACAGAGGGAACCGCTATCTCATTTTCCTGGGAGGGAAACAAAAGTGGTTGATAGTCTAGTGATGCTTCAAATGGAGAGAAGCTGCTGGCTGCGGAGGTCAGGGTGTTCTGTGAATATTCAATCCATGGGAAATGTGTGCTCCATGAGGATGGGTTAGAGGAGGCAACAGAACATATGGCAGCTTCTAGTTCATGATTTAATCCGTCTGTGTGGCCGTTGGATTTAGGGTGATAAGCAGAAGTGAGACTGACCTTTGCTCCTAGTGCATTACAGAAGGCTTCCCAGATTTGTGATATGAACTATGGTCCTCTGTCAAAAACTATATCTCCTGGTAATCCATGAAGGCTAAAAAATGTGTTGACAAGGAGCTGGGTGGACTCTGAGGCTTGGACTCGGAGCTTGGGTAGGGCTATGAAATGTGCTGCTTTTGAAAACCAGTCTATTATGGTGAGGATGACTGTGTGACTGTGATGGAGGGAGAGCAGAGATGAAGTCGAGTACTGTGTGTGAACACAAGGGGGGACTAGGTATAGGCATAGACTGGAGCAAACCAAAAGCAGCCTGTGAATTAGCTTTATTACTAGTACAAATGGAGCAGGCTTTGACATATTCTCATGTATCATTTCCAAGAGATGGCCCAGAAAGAACGTACTAGCAAACTTGGGAGTGTGAAGCCCAGTGTATGACCTCTGAGCGCATTGGGTTGGGCACGTAGAGGCGGTTGGGTGAGCCAGTGTCAGGATCTGGGTCAGAACTCTGAGCTTGTTTCACCACACAACTGAGATATCAGTTGGCTGGCCAGTTGCCTCATCACTAACCTATCTTACCTCTGTCTCCAGGCCTTTTGAATGGACTCCAGAAAAAAAGCCTTAGCTGATCTGAAAAGACTGTTCAGTTCTGCAGCAGGAGTCTAGGTGTTGTGTTATGAGAGCCTGGTCAGTAGATTATGGTAAAGTTGAAATGCCCCAAAAAGCAGAGTCCATCTTACCCGTTGAAAGTTGAAGATTTTAGCATTTTGTAGATAAGACAGGTCGTTATGATCAGTCCAAACCACAAAAGACTGCTCTGCCCCCTTAAAAACAATTCTTCCAAATCTAATTTAACTGCTAGCAACTCACAGTTCCTGGTGTCATAATACTACAATAATACTGTAGAATGCACAGGGGTGCAATTGACCTTCATCACCACAACATTGCAACAGAACGGCTCCCACCCTGGAGTCAGGAGTGGCTACCTCATTCACAACTGCTTATTGAACTAGGACCAGTGCAGAACAGTCTTATGAGCTCAGAGAAGACTTTTTCAGGCTTCAGCAGTCCATTCAAAGGGCCTGGAGACAGAGATAAGATGGGTTAGTGGTGAGGCAACCTACAGATAACAGACTGTGCAGTCATGTAGTCTGTAGGACAGAAAGAGCTTTTTACTTACTAAAAACTTGTTCCAGGTCGTGGTTTTCAAGGGGCACCACTAACAACTCAGGTTGAGAATGTGCTACAGATCTAGGGAGTGAAGTGGCAGGAGGCAAGACAAACTTTAAACATTGAAATAGGCAACACAAACTCCAACTGTCAACTCTCCTTTTAGCCCAGTTTATGTGGGGCTTGAGAGTCTCTAACCAAGGGAAACGTAAAATGATCGGCATCTGCGGTGCAGAGAAAATATAAAACTCCAGGTACTCACAGTGATTCCCTGACAGTATGGGGGACCTGGCTTAGTCTGGTGTGTAATCCTGGGGAGCAACTGACCATTTAACGCTGACACAGACGGGGGCGAGGAGAATGATTCCAAGGGAATTCCTAATTGAACCACCAGGTGATCATCTAATTGGTTTCGCTCAGATACTGAGTCAACCAACGCTTGCACGGATAGACTGTAAATCAGTCACACAGCTGTCCAACTGTGACCTTAAAATGTGACATATTTGTAGCTTTTTTAGATTTGCAGTATTTTATAAATACACAACAATAACCCACATTTCTTATGCAATTCTTTTCAGAGTAAATCTTTAAGATCTAATACAGATTCACCCCCTTTTCATACTGTGGATACACAGGATTCCACACCTGGTCCAATCCTTACGTTTAACTTTTTAACTATGTGTGATTTGAATCACCAATGTTCAGGAAAACTGTAATTTCTATAAACAGGTGTCTTCACGTAAATCTGTAGAATCACCAATTTATATGAGTAGGTAAATGTGTCCAAACATTTGACTGATACTGTATGTAAATTGGAAGCTCAGAGGAAAACCTTTTGACAATCTAGTTTATAATGAATTCATACAGTCAAGAAAATGATCAGATCACTCTGTTGAATGAGTGAAGGGGAGAAATGACAAGCACCTATTCAATCAAGTCACACCACAGGTAGAAAAGAAAACAATGTGGATGGCTCTTCCAGATTGCCTCTAAAATCAAACTCAACTCCACACAGTGTTGAAGAATACCACTCGTGCAGATAACCAGTTTGTATATGCACAAGTGCATCTTTTTTTTTCTTTTTGTCTCCTCACAGTAATTATAAAGGGGGAAATTAGCTACAGAGCATTTTAACATGGGAATCTCCGAGGATTGACTTGATTATGGAGCTGGCCTCAAGAAAGTGCTACAGTGTTGTGTTGATATTGTTTTTCAGCCGTGGAGAAAGACAATGCAAATATACAATGTAAAAAACAGGTGTAAGACTGTCACCTGTGTACTTTGCATCCTAAGGCTGACATAAGACCTACTGCGTATACCTTGGTAGGACTGGTTTGAATCCCCTTTTACCATCAGAATTGGCTTAATTCTGGTGTTGGAGAGATTTTGGCCCATACTGAAAAGATAGCTTCACACAGTTGCTACCAGTTTGTCAGCTGCAAATCTATCATGCAAATCTCCCATTCCACCGCATCCCAGAAGTGCTCTACTGGATTGAGATCTGGTGATTTTAATAGTGCAAACCCTCTGGCATGTTCAAGAAACCAGTTTGAGATGATCTGAGCTTTGTGACATGTTGCATCATCCTGCTGGAAGCAACCATCAGAAGATGGGTACAATGTTGACACAAAGGGATGGACATGGCTAGCATGGCTGCTCAGGTGAACTGTGGCTTGTAATGATGCTCAGTTGATACTAAGACGCTCAAACTTTGGCACGAAAACATCCTGCATACCATTACACCACCAACAACCTAAATAGACAGGATAGATCTATGCTTTCATGTTGTTTAAGGCAACATATGACCGTGCTCTCTGATTGACACATCAGAAAGTGAGGCTCATCAGACCAGGCAACATTTTTCCAGTCTTCTTTAGTATCATTTTGTGAGCCTGTGTGAATTGTAGGCTCAGTTTCCTGTTCTAATCTGACAGTAGTGACGCCTGGTGCGGTCTTCTGCTCCTATAGCTCATCTGCTGTAAGGTCCGAAGACCAGACCATCTAGCAACAACAACCATACCACATTCAAGTCTTTTAAATCACCTTTCTTCCCCATTCTGATGCTCAATTTGAACTTCAGCAGTTCGTCTTAACCATATCTGCATGCCTAAAAGAATTCAGTTGCTGCCATGTGATCCATTGATTAGATACTTAGAGTTTAGTTTAATACCTAATAAAGTGGCCAATAAATATATCTGCCACATGTTGGGTCATATTTGAAACTTGGCTTGACTGTATTGCTAATACACAGCCCTTGATTGTAAAATATTTGATCAGGATTCTTCAGTAAGCTTGGACAAAAATCCCCCTACATTTGACTAAATTCTACATTTTCAGCAAATACAATGCAAATACATGCCTCTCAGAGATCTTTCATAAAACAGATGAAAAATGAAACATGTAGTTCTACTCTTAAAAAGAAACTGCAAATAAATGTACACAATTCAAAGTCCCAGCAGTTCACATTGCTGTGCAGCTACTTTTGGCTGCTCCCTTGCCACAAGGAGCTGCCACAGCAGGTAGCTCCGCGTGTTTGATTTGGCAGAGTTTTTACGTCGGATGCCCTTCCTGACGCAACCCCAAAGGGGATTCATATTGCCGTGTATTACTATGTAAAGTAAAAATAGTTATTGCAAGGTAGGAGGATGACTACTGCTTATATTCGTCATCAAGTGTGACATCAGTATTAGATAAGTTTAAAATCCTTATCCTGTTTGCTATGACTATTTAAGCTTCATTATCAAACATACTGGATCTGCTTTGATTCACCTTGCATGAAGTGTCTTTGTTCCTGTTCCTCCTCCAGAGAATGTTGAACCGAGCACCATCAGCTGATTCATCATGGTCGCATTAAAAGTAAGTATGACTGATTTCAACTGATGACAGTTGTTTTCATGATACCCCCATGATACTCCAAAACTTTTTGAGAGCTGTGTCAGGGACAATGTACAACCACTCTTGTTTACAAGGAGGGCAGGACTATCATTTGGTGACTCACTGTAATTTTGCCCCCCCCCCCCCATTTGTTCTGTACACACATCTATAGCATGTCCATCCATTCAGAAAGACTTCTCACATTTATTACCTTGTAAATGGCTTTTATTTTCTCATTCAAAAGAAAGGTCTAAAAATAGGCATTGTCAGATGCTACACAGCTAGTGAATCCTCTAGAGGCAAATTTGTGATCTTGAGCAATATCAAACTAACTTCATTTCAATTGATGACAGAAAACAGGAGGAATGAAAAGAGACATGGAGTCACTGATGAAGGCAATGTCAGTGCTGTAAGAGTGGCAGTGACAAGTGGGGGCCATTGTTGCTGAAGAGAGCAGGGAATTACATGTTATTTGATTGTAATGACAAGATGGCTAAAGCCCACCATTCATAGATCTTTAATCTTTTTACCATTATCTTCAAAAAAAAAGACATAAAAAATACCTACATAAATTGGCACTTACTTAAATCACTTGAAAAAATATTCAGTCAATATCAATTTGCAGCTAAAAGACTGGAGGTGCATTTTTAGTATGCAATATCTGGATCAGTATAATGTACACAAGTCTGTACATAATTTGCATAAGAGGTTAAATCCTGAATGAAACACAAGGTGAGGGAATACAACCTGATTAGTTAGATAGAGACTGATGGGGTGAAGGAATGGCGCGTTGAGGGGTGAAATAATAATGAGCTGGATGGCCAAGTATAAGGATGCACACTGATATATGCTGAGGCATGTACTGTCCTCTAATTCAGTCCAGGATGACTTTTTCTTATGGTACACTGCAGCATCCCTAATGATTCAAACAACAGAACAGAAGTGCTTAGATCATCACAAGTGTGCTTTTACACAACGCACTCATCCAAAGTTTTATACCAGCTAAAAACACCCACAACACCCACAGACTACATGAGTCGACACAATACTGACATACAGGTTCAAAAACGATCCATTTAAGGCTGAGCCATGAAATGTCAGAATGGAAAATGGAGGATCTTCCAGCAAAAATGTAAAATAGACCTCTGTCGCTTCAACTGGATTCTTTTCTTACAGGTGAAACAAGGAAACAGTTTGGTTTGGGATCCTTCCTCAACACAACTGTTTGGAATACTCATTAAATTTGGTCTAATCTTCATCAAAGTTACATTCATAGACACAACACAGCCTAACTACACTGATGAAACAAAACCAGATGTGCTTTTCCAGATGTGTCTACAATAAACAAACCGACTAATTACACACACTCTGTGCTAGAAAAGTATCTCAACTCCTAATGTCTGCTCTTCTCAAGAAAAATTGGTATAATAGTCCTATGACAACTTTTCACATGACTTTAGAAAAAGCAAAGAAAAAAAAAAAAGATCCAGAAAGCTGGAAAATGCTACTAATGCATTTTTAAAGCAGTCCCCTCATCAGTTCGTAAAAAGATAAATTGTCAACAGGACTGTAGCTTCTCTCCCAGGGGGTGAACTCCCTGCAAAGATGACACAGAGAATGACAAATAAAACAGAGGTAACAGCAAAACCCCTGAAGGTGTCTTCACAGCTTGCTAAAAAAAAAATTCATATGTTTACTGTAAGACCCCCCCCCCACACACACACACACACACACACACACACACACACACACCCCCCTCCCCCCCCCCCCCCCCCTCAGAGTCTTC
>VUQJ01028795.1:19423-32727 GCA_015108635.1 Andinoacara biseriatus | reverse complement strand
TTTCCTCTGCTATGCTTCATTCTCTTTGTTAAGTGAGGCTCAGCCCAGCTGTTCAGTGCCAAAAATTAGGCAAATAAATAAAATGTATTTATACTGTTCACTTAATTTAATGGCACTACTCTTAATTTCAGCCTAGTGTTAGAGTCTTTACTTCATACTGCTGTCATTTACAGTTGCACTAATTTTCCCTGACTAGCTGATTTTGTCAAACTTTGTTTTCCTGTCAGTGTCACAGTCCTCATTGGTCCTCATTGTAACAGTCAATGAGGACCATAACATCTCTTTTAAACAATGATGTATGTGTCATTATTGTGAGAGTGATATGAGGAACATGTGCATGTAAAAAGACCCAGTGTGTGCAATAACAGTATGTCTGTGTGATTGTTGTAGGCGCAGATGCCTCTGATAGAAAGCAGGTGACGATTAAACATTTTTTCTATCTTATATGCATTAACACTATCATACAGGACTTATTTAGCAATTTTGGCTATAATGGATTCAGAAATAATACTATGAGTATTGCTTTTACCACTTTTTCCAGACCAACCTCAGCTTTCAATATTTAACAGGTATTTTATGCCACTGTGTGTTGTTGTTACAGTGTAACAACAGTTATAGTGAAAAAACAAAACAAAAAAAACATACTTTGTAAGTAAGTAAAATATATTTATATAACACTTTTCACAGATAGTTACATACCTATCTATCTATCTATCTATCTATCTATCTAACACCACTGCTGCCAAACCACGTAAAAATATCATTACTTATTATTATTATTATTATTACACTTTATCATATTTGCAAAATTTTGAAAGTGTTAGAACACAAAAAAACCCCAAACATAATAAACTAAAAATTAACAATCAAGTCATCTTTTTTATTTTATTTTTTATTTTATTATTAAGTGATGACATCATTATGACAGAGAGAACTGTGCTGTGGACTCTGGCTGGCAGCATCTTGTGCTAAAATGGTAAATGGACTAGTTCTTATATAGTGCTTTTCTACTCTAGCTGAGCACTCATGTTCCAGAACATAGAACAATATGTGCAGGGTTTCCAGAGTTGCAGCAAGTATAATTCTCATAAATACACTTGGATGGAAAGCAGCTACTGTCTTTTATTTTGTGCCAGCTGTCTGTCTCTCTGTTGCAGTCTCTGCTCTGAAATTACCATCTATCACATTTCCACACTGACCTCTGGAGAAGCTGTCCAGACTGAGAGGGAAAAAAGTGCTGTGCTCCCTCTCGCCACTCTCCATTCCTTTAGAAATTTCCACTGTGTGCAATAGAACCAACAGATAAATGGGAATGAGGAAGAGAGAGGGGAGCAGGCTGCTAAACAATAAAAGAGGAAACAGATTAGAGAGTTAAAGAAACAAAGATTTGGTGTAGATAAAACACTCACACCCTTTTTAGTCATGAGAAGTTGCAGTTATTTTGCACAACTGAATGTGTTATAAAGCATTGGTTGTCAGCTATTATGGGTGAATAAGTGGAACGTGGAATAGAGAAAACTGCTGGAGGAACAGACAAGGAAGATAGTCTGTTTGTGACCTGTAAAAGCCTCACTGCAGAGCCAAACCAGCACTCACAGACACTACCTTACTCAGATATTAAAAATAATGTGCAGATTGCAGACAGTCGCATCCATGATGTTCTGCTGGTATGTGAAACACAAAAGAGGAAGTAATGGCACTGTGCAGACTTCCATGATACACTTAATTACAGCAGAATTGTTCTGCTGTTTGTCATCACATTTAGTCCATTTCAGAACTTGCTCACATGATAAAATCATTTTAATTCCAGATGTTTTGTTAAACTAATATCTTTCCAAATGTTGTGGCTGTAAAATACATACCGAGCAATTAAAAATTAATTTTCAGCTCTTTAAAGTTAGCACATCTAAGCCCATTGTTCAAGAGTATATATGATAGTAACATTCTTCATTCACATTTAGTGAGGCCTCAGTTTAGCATGCTGACACATTACATCTGTTAGCACAGCATAATAATATTAATATTTACATGTATGAGACTTTTTATCCACTGCATGAGCAAAGAAAAACAAAGAAACATACACATTATAGGGGAAAATTACAAAATTTTTTTCCTAGGGCAAATTTGTCATTGACTCTTAGACACACAGACAATGTGCACACACAGACACAAACACGCAAACACAAAAATGAATGTCATTAGGCTTCAGAATATCCAGCAGGAGAGCCACTATCCAAGCAAGACTTCCACTGGATCCTGTTTTAGTTTAACAAGCTGAAATTGCTTTGCTTTCCTGTGTTGCCTTCCCCTTATTGTGTGAATGAAGTTGGGTTTTATATATTTTATAAAAACAAAAGTAGGGAGCGTCCAACTGAATATTTTCCCCCAGCGCCAGCAGATTATACTTTTGCTGGCTGTATATTTCCTATTCGACTTTGGAGAGGCAAAGTTCATTTTATAATATTACTATTATTAGTATATTTAGATTTTATATGATTCTAAATCTGAAAGGTGATTAGTAGCTTAACAAGTTGCTGTGCCAATCATCGTGTGATGATTGGTTGTAAAATGGGCGGGAACAAGAAAGGGGGGGGGGGGTTATGGAGTTTACTGCAAATGGGAAAAGCATGAAAAATATCAAAGATTTAAAAAGAAAGTAAAACAGCATGAAAAGCACATACAATGGCTGCAGTGGACACTTCAGCTCTTTGCTCTCCTTCGTGGCTGAACGACCAGTAGCAAAACAAGCAAGAGTACTTGAGGTTATTTCTGACACTGCCCCCTGGTGATAGTAAAAAGTTACAACATGTAGACAACAGTCCGCAAAGCTGTCTGTAGGCTCTGCATAAAAACATGTTCAAGCCATAAAGGCTGGAAAAGGCTGTTGTCTGGAATAACTTAATAGTCGGGTGCCAGATATCCCAGAGGAAACTGGAATATCTATAAAACTACAAAAAATTACAAAATAACGATAGAAATGATTGTCTTTCCTCAATATAAATTTAACTAAAGTTCAATAATTGTTTGATGTAATATTTGTGCATTTTGTTCATGCACAAAAAATACTGAACATTTTTGAAGGACAGACATCTTCACTAAGGTCACAATAGTTTGGCTGTTTGTGCATATCTTTGTGCACTGCAACTGTTGGAGATATGTGCTAATCAAAGACAGACAAAACCACAAACCTATTTCATTATTTAAAACACTTTAATGTGTTAGAACAAGTAGAAAGTTAGAAAATACTGTCCCAAATGGTTGCTACGTGCCAAGTCATAAATCAGTTTTGGGTTTTCTCAGGCACACATACTGTAAACACTTTCATTTTGGCATCAATCTTTTCATGTCAGTTTGATCCTCTCCACAACACGCAACTCATAAATCTCTTCAGTGATCTATGGAAGAGGATCACAGTACTGTTTTACAATGTGCTACATGCCACACTCGAATGGATACACACGTGTGTTTTGGCACATACACACACACACACACACACAGCCAAAACAAGATCAGGCTGTAATGGGATCATAATGACCAATAAGTGTGACAAAATCCTACTGAAGTCCTCTTCTTGTTGTTCTGTCATTTTTCATATTCAAGATTTATGTTTCACTAATATTGCTCTTTTATCTTTGGCATGAAATAAATTCCTGCCTTCAAAAAGTCATATCAGTGGTTGCAATCCAACAGTTGAGTAGTTTGAACAAAAATACTGGAAAATGAAAATAAATTATGTGTCTTCCCATTAAACCCTGTTAAAGTAAATGAATGGAGCTCCACCCAGCATGAAAAATAGTAAACATCTGTCTGTCTGAAGTGTTTTTTTTTTATTTTTCATGCTTCATGCTTCATGTGAACACAAAAAACAGTAAATGCACCTGTTTGTGGCAGTGTACCCTTGATCTGTGTTACTTACAGCATTTTTTGAGGTTGGTAGAAAAAAGGTATATTTCAATTTTTTTTCAGGACTGGAACACACAAGTCAGATTTTTACATATCTGAGTTTTAACTAGTTTCTCAAGCTTTTTTGTTTTACTTTACACAACTACTTTTATCATTTCTGGATACAACAATGAACTTTCTGAATGCCTTCTTTGGTCGACTACCCAAAAAATTGTCCCATTTACATTACAAACAAAAAAAACCCAAACAGAACTGCTCTTACAAGTCCTCCAATGTAAATGTGTCTGTCCAAGACCCCAAACCACAAAACACTGTAAACCAGAGTGAAGAACTCTCAAACTTGTCATTTTTGCTGATTGTTTGAGTGCTAATTCTTGCTGCAGTCTCCTTCAAGTCGGGATTCACGTCATCGGTTGTTTCCTAAGGGCTGCACCGCTCAAGTAGAATGTGGACCAGTCCTCCTGCTAGTTGAAACACAAATGATTTCCATCTGTGCTGATGTTGGAGAGCACCACCTCCTCTGCCTGTTCTTCCTTTTTCTCTTTCCCTTGCCTTTTCCCCCCCGAAACACACTGAGATTAGTTGTATTACGCTCGACAAACTCACACCAAGTGTCATGTTCTTTTACACTTGAAGCGTTCAGCTCACAGAAGTGTTCTCATGTGATCAACGTGCCATACACGCTAACTGGGCTGCGTTATCCGCAGCAGCCCAGTTAGCATTTGGAATTCATTTCCTCTTCTTCTCATTTGGATTCAGACAGCCTTCCTCTCACCAAGAGAGATTTTTATCTCAGCCTTATTGTAGCCAGTACTGTAACACAGTCTTATGTACGGTTAGGTATCATTGGTGTTTTGTGAGTTATCTTTGTGATTTGAACCCACCATGTTCTCAGTACTTCTTACCCACTAGTGAAACATTGCATGTTGTAGGCTGTAGACAGCAATGTATTTGAAATAAGTTTAAATAAATGAAATAAATTTGCTAAACCAAATGTTTTCCAGCCTGAAGGAGAAATACATTGCCCCAAGCAAATGTGTCACTGTGCTGTGTAAAGCTACAGAATGTGTATGCAGCTAGAGTTGGCTTACATTCACACATTTTCAGTTGTACTAGCCGTACTTTTCTTTATTATGGTTCAGAAATTATTTGTCTTTAGGAGTTCTTCACTCAGTATATTTTTCATTTGGTTCTGATGAATCTGTTTTCATATTTGGCTTAATTCCTTAGTGGGACTTCCCTACTTTATGGCTTGGTAAACCACAGCAAAGCATTTAGTGACATTTGTGTCATTGACTTGTGACATAAAATTAAGTTGTTTAACAGATCAAATTGAAAGGTGTCACACTTTGTCACTGAGGTAACCAAACAAGTGGCAAATTGGAGATTGAATAAGTCTTAACTGCAGGGAACAGTCGGCCTTTGCTAAGTGACACATGCACACAACATGGTTAATCTTAAGGGCCAGAAGTGTTTCGGTTACTCTAACACTGTTTGGAAAAAGTCCCCGCTGAGTAACTGGAGCATGGATGGAAAACCTATTTCACAACTTTCTTCCCTCACTCTAGCGCATTTGAAGGCTTTTTACAATGCCAAGTCTTTTTTTTTCTCTCTCCTGACACATGATGTGATCGAAGCGAGTTAATAAAGCACCGAGAGAAAACTAAGTCTATTTCTGCAGTCTGGTAGAAAAGTAACAGAAGTTCCTGTTGAACCAAACAAAAGATAGAGGTGCTTGATATGATTACAAAAAAAAAAAAAAACTTTTGTGCTTACTAATTGAAAGATAAATTCCCACTACAGTGTGGTTGATGACTTTGATCACAGCATCTCTACAAAGGAAAATGAACCTGTTGCTATTGATGATGAGGAATTGTTATTGGAGCATGGAAAATGACACAGCACTTGGTTGCAACTGAATTAGTTAAATAAATACCCAAACTTAAGGGATCTCTTCCCTCTTCAAAGAAACAAGAAGAATAAATGTGTAGAGCACTTTCATGATATGTCTCAATATTTCCATGAAGCTCTGCTTTTTCTGAGGCGACTTCTCACTTATTTGTAATGCAGAGAACCAGTTCCTTTTAGATGTGACTAGTTTATAGGCCAGGCCCACCTCACCCTTCTTTTCCAAAGCTGTGGGCCACCAGCTCCTGCAGGCTTCCCACTGGCCCTATCTGACCCACAGTTACACCTCATTGTGAGGTGAGAGAAATGGAGGAAACATTCAACCCAACCCAGTCTCAGTCTCACTCGGGCTATTTTTTCAGGCCAGTTGGCAAGCTGGCACTTCCCCCAGAAAATGGCACTCTGGTGAATGCACCTGTCCTGCAAAACACACATTTAACTGGCCCAGATGAGGCAGGAAACGCTGAAAATCATGCAGGGGAAGTGAAGAAAGGTTCAAAAATGGGAGTTGTGTGAAAGATTTTGTTTTGTTGGAGGTAACACTAGCATGGGTGGTTCATGTATAAACAGAGAGCTGGAACACTTAGATATGTATCACAGAGGTTGGCAGACAGTGAGCTTGGATGAAATGAGAGAGTTTTTAGGTTTCTTCCCATATTGAATGTTTTTTAGTGTATACTGTCCCAATGTAAAAGAGAGCTCTTGTGTATATTTGCTAATCCCCTAACTTCTCACACAATGAGGCTTTCAGTAGTGCTCATGGACAGAAGCCACTCATGTAAGCACTATAATATATGCTGTGCTGTGGCATCACACAACCTCAACTGATAGCCCGGGTTTAGAAACAGGCACAGTTAAAAATCTGTGTAAAAATAACTTTATACTATCAAAAATAAAATTTTGATGCAAAAATTAAGCAAAATTAAACACATTCATACAGAATACTGTTGTATTTTGATAGGACATTGAGTACAAGCTGTAAAGGTTTTAAAAAGCTAGTGGTTTGTGGGTTAATTTGGGACAAAGGCGGGAGGTGCAGGATCAACCTGAGGCTGATGAGTAACTAGCACAGCAGAATTTTGTGCTTCGATTTTTTTCTTGCAGTTTGGCATCACTGACTTAACTTGACCTTGTGCTTAAGCTTCAAAGCACGTATGGAGGAAGGGGCGTATGCAAGTGTTCACATTTCTGTCCTCTCTATGCTGTTGAGTTTTAACTTTTAAGTTTTAAGTTAAGAGAGTAGGAGTCTCTGGATAAATAAAGCTTTAAACAAATCTCATTATTTTTTTTCTCCATAGGATTCTGTTAACAGTCATTTAAGGTGAAGAGTTTCAGTTTCAAAAAATGTTCCTTGGTTTTAAATGTCCCCAGAACAACAGTTCTGGAGTTGGATAAGCTTCTCATTTCAAGATGATGTTCATATTAATTTTCATTGACACAAAAAATTAAGAGCAGCTTTGCACCAAACTCTGTACCTTTGAATTCTCATCAAAGAAGCAGGTATTTTCTAGCTTTGGGATATCGTTTGTAATTATGACTCTGACACAGTTTGTGCTCATTCAATCATTGGAAGTTCCCAAGAAGGTCAAGTCACTTACAAACGTCTTTGCAGGAAAGTTTTCTGAATATATTTCTTTCACTTAATGACAAAACCACTGCTTACAGGTCAGCCTGGTTTCTTTAAAATTGTGAAAAGGGTCTCTTAGTTCTTTTCTGCGGTCATGGCCAAAGGTTTTTGCAGTGTTTCATACTCTCTGCTGCTTTCATTTTTATTTAGATTATGGCTTACATTTTTCTATGATGAATTATGTGATGAATAATCATTTCACAAGTTTCAAAGACTTTCATTGGAAACTAAATAAAAATGCAGTTTTCGACACAACTTTAACTTTGATTCTGTGTGTGTGTGTGTGTGTGTGTGTGTGTGTGTGACAGACAGATGTAAGATGTAACAGGCATCTATAAGGATTTGGAACATATTTTTTTCCAAGAATTATAAGAAAGGCCTCTTTCCTTTCCTAAGGGAGTGGCTTTCCTATGTCCACTCAGTTTATCCATTCCAGTGTCCTGCTGGCACCGTGGCAGAAACATTTATTCAGGTCCAGTCCTCCTACTCTGGGCAAAAATGGATACTTGGCATAAATGTTTAGATGTGAGTTTCAGGCCGGTGCCTGAGCAGCAGACAAACCTCCCACTCAAAGTCTCCAAACCAAGGTCAGGACTCCTTTACCACTACCTAATTACACATTATGACTGTGGAATTCTGGTATTTCTGATCTGCATCCATGGATATGACCTGTACATACTGCTGTACTTGTGGTGCTAGCAGTGTTTCCACTAGAAATATATTCTTGTCAGGAAGGAAAAGCATTTAGACTATGATGGGACATAAAAACTCTTGTTACACTTCTGCTATAATTGCTTTAAGCAAAGGAACACCACGGTGGTTCGCACTGTTGCTTTCCACAGTCCAAAGGTGGCGTTATTTTAACTGGTGATTCCAAATGGTCCATAGGTGTGAGTGTGAATAGTTTTCTGTCTCCATGTTGGCCCTGTAACAGACTGACAGATCTTTATTAAGGCCGATGAGTGTCCAGAGTTACAAAATCCATGAAATCAAATGGCAAAGTACAAGATCCGATAAATGGCAGAGAGCCCACGAGCATCAACACAACCTTTGGGTTAGCTTGCTCAACAAAACCTAAAACCCCAGTGAGAGAGAATAAGTATTATAACTGGAACTAAAGAACTCAAGACTGAAAATGCTAAAGAAATACAAGATAAAAGTATAAACAAACAACCAAATAGAGCATAGGTGTCAAACTCTGGCCCGTGGGCCAAATTTGGCCCGCAGTGTAATTATATTTGGCCCGTGAAGCCATCCCAAATGACAGTTGGAGCTGACCCGCCAGTATTATCCACAGTATTCCTGACTTAGTGCCATAACCCCCAATTCATAGTGGAAGACAGTATTTTACTTCCGCCTGCTCTGTTGTTTACGTTGCAGGGTTTCACACTTGCTGTTCATTTAAACATTTTGACACTGTAGTTTCTTTTACCTGGTGTAAATGGTGCCACATGGGAAGTGGATACATTGTAAGGATGTTTTAAAAAAACAGCCAGGAAAATTCAGTAACAGTGCCTCATCCGTCACTTCTCACTGACTGGGTAGATGATATGAAATTAACTAGCAAAACTAGTTAAGGTCCATATGAAAAGGTTCATTATCTAGAGGAAGATTTAGTTCAATATTTAATAATGAAATAATGAAATGATATTTATTTCAATCAACGTTGGCCTGTGACTTTGTCCCAGTTTTGAATTTTGGCCCACTGTGTATTTGAGCTTGACACCCCTGAAATAGAGAATATTTAATAATAAACAAGAATTCAAGATCCATAAACTGAAAACTCTGAGTCAGGATCCATAACAGGCTGTTTTGGAAAGCTGTGGAGCAGATGAATTAATCTGCCTGGTGTTGAATTGTGTGTTTATGGTTAGCAGATGGGTGGCATGCATTGTGACTACAATGAGCTCTTCTTCCTTATGCTGTGGTGTTGCCGCATAATTGATCTACAATTAATTTGTGTGGATCAGTTCAGCCGTTGTGCTGAAGAATGAAAACAAAAGTCAGACTATAGGTTGTGTGTGTGTGCGTGTGTGTCTGTGCGTGCACACATGCGTGTGTGTGTGTATTGTGCGAAGCTTTGAGTCACCACAGTGTCACGGGTTCACATTCTCTGCAGTGTAATGCTGCACTCAGGAAAAATGCTTATCCAAACAGCTGGTTTCTGTATGATTATTGATGGTGTTAGTGTTGCATAGAGGTTTTCTAAAGGAAGTTATTGTGATGTGAGATACGGAGCTGTAGTTTTCATATCAGTATTCTCCACCAACGCCAGCAAGTCAAGTTTCTGAAAGATTTCTCATGCCCTGTTGTTTGAGTGCTTTCATTCTTTTCTTTCTCTGCCTTTCTATCATTTCTGTCTTCCTCTCCAGGGGAATGGTTTTTGTCTTTGTTTTTTAGGGCTGGGGTAGGGTGGAGAATGCTGGTGTTGTTGGAGTTTAAGCGGGGCAGCACATCCATGCCAAGAAATGAGTTCACTGAAGTGCTGTTTCCCCCAGAGATGAGATAAGATTTCTGCTAGAGGCTCAGTCAGCCACTTGACTTATAGATGAAAAGGGAGAGTTGGGCAGGATGAAGAGGAGGATTAAAATAGGGGAGGAGGTACTGACAAAGGAAACTGAGTTTGTGTTATTCACAGTGAACCAAAAATTAAGTTAGTTTACAGTTTCTTGTTTGAAGAAAAACATTCCGAATAACACAAATCGGATCTTTCTAAGTGTGAAACAAGACAGATGGATGGGAAAGTGTCTCGGCTTGAGAAAGAAAAACTAATGGATGAAAGTGTCAGTTCAGGGACTTTTAATCATTTATAGTGGATTGTTTTGTTTATTAGTGTTTATCTTTCATCTCCAGGTAATGCCACTAAGCAAAATGGGATTCTAGTGTGTGGTCACCATTTTAATAGCTTTCCTTTCAACCCATCTATAATTTTCTTTCACTTATCCTTTTCAGGGTTGTGGGGGGAGCTGGAGTCTATCCCAGATGTCATTGGGTGAGAGGCAGGGTACACCCGGGCCAGCCTGTCACACTCTCATATATGGGCAATTTAGAATCACCAGTTAACCTAACCCCACTAGGAGCATGTCTTTGGACTGTGGGAGGAAACTAGAGCACCCGGATAGAAGCCATGCAGACACAGGGACAAAATGCAAAGTCCACACAGGCCGAGGTGGCCGAGGACCTCCTTGCTGTGAGGCAAAAGTGCTAACCACTGCACCACTGGGATGGTTTTTCAAGTCATACAACAAATAATTGCATGTCAGTGTTCAATTTCTTTTTGTATCTAAAACCAAAGTAGTTATGTTCTATTCAAAAGGACTCGAGTATTTAATATATTCCATGAGTTTAAAACTATTTTCCAACACTTAACCACAGCCAACCAGTCTATTTTTTCTCTCAGTCCAAAAAAGGTTTTAAGTTGATGCAAAGCTGCATGATTTACTCAGCTCCTAGTTGTTTCATCTCTCTCTCTCTCTCACTCTGAGACTTTCATGTTAAAATTTCCAAATTTGTAGCATTAAAAAGCATATTTACAGCTTAGTACAAACTTTTTGTTTGACCCCTATGGATGGTTTCCCCCCTCATTACAAATTTTCATCTATTAGTATACCAGTCTTAGGAGCGCGGCCACTTTGATTGACAGGTGCCCTAGGACAGACAGCTGCTGGTGTGTTTTCCGTATGCTGTTGGATCCTTTTGGAAATTTTTTAAATATATTATCTGACTAATATTGTAACTTGCTGTGGAGATACAGACCATCCCAGAGGTTTCTTCTTCTGCTTCACTCAGTGACATTTAGGAGATATGTGCGTCTGTATGTTGCACCTGCAGAGTTTATGGATGCAAAATATGGGATTAGCTTTATTGGGAGTTCTGCAGTATATGTTGGGTGCCAGTTTAGCTCATGGGTGAGCAGGCATCCATATGCAAGGCTGAAATTCAGCATCCCGGGTTCAAGTTGCTACGTGTCTTCTTCTGCTCACTCTCTCTTTCCCCACTTTCTGATCCACTCTATTCTATCTTATAAAGGCAAAAAGAGCCCCCCAAAAATACAGTATCTGTGAGCGAAAGTGTAAAAATGACAAGCATGATACTCCTAACCTTTTGCCTTTTTCTTGGCATCCTAGTTCACTAATTGACATGGTAAATAGACTAGTTCTTGTAAAGCGCTTTTCTACTCTGTCTCGGCACTCAAAGCGCTTACACAACATGTTTACATTCACACCCATTCATAAATACACTTCCATGAGTAACTAAGCTAAGTGCTTTTACTGTCTAACATTCACACACATTCACACTCCAAAGCTTGCATCAGAGAGCAACTTGGGGTTCAGTATCTTGCCCAAGGATACATTAGCATGCAGCCAGGAATCGAACTGCCAACCTTCTGATCAGTAGGTGACCTGCTCTACCTCCTGAGCTACAGCCACCCTGTACAACCAAAATTCAATAGTGCTTTTTCATTACAGAAATGCCATAATTATAGCCAATGCTGTGATGTTGGACAGTCCACTGTCATGTTGCAGTGACACATATTTTCTGCACTTTGAAGAAGTTAAGAACATTAGCCAAGTCCTTTTTTATGAATGTTCCATGTTGTTACAGCAATGGAGTTTACATCAATGCAGCGCTGACTCCTGATTGGGTCGGCTGTAACCAATAGCACATAGGGTTTTACTGCCGTTAAGGTGTTTCCCCTCATCTATAACAGGGAAATCGGCAATACCTCGAGTAAATAAAATAAAAAGAGAAATCAAAGAGGTTTTCCATAAGAGGAAAAAAGTATGCAGCCATAGCAGCTGGGCTTGGTATTTTTGAAAGGAGCTTTCAGGAAGGCTTGGAGTGTGGCCTTATAAGGTCTTTACAGCTTTACAACATGTCATACACTTTGAGGTTTTCTGGTGCTGTAGCCTGTGGGCTGCTTATTAATCTGAGGCTCCAGAAGAAACATTAATAGTCTGTGCTGCACTCACAGCTGGGTTGTAGTAGTGATTTAAAAGCGTTGTGTTTTTTTTAAGCTAATTTGCACTTTATTTCTGCACCAGTAACATCACCAAACACAGAATTTCACATTTCGTGTAATTTGTATACAGTCTTTGTCTAATGAAAGTGTTGCATTAGACAAACAAAACGAGGACACTGTCATCAAAAAGCTGCTCCACAGAAGTCAAAGCACAGGAAACGTTTCAAAGCTCCATACAACTCTACAGCAGTGAAAAACTGAATATACTTTGATGTATGCTGGCCACTGAGCTTTTTGTTTTAGTGTTAAGCTACATTATCAGAGTTGATGTTTGTAGCTAGTAAGAGGTGAAACGTCCAAGCGCTGCGATTAGTGTCAGCCAGATGTAAGACAGATCACGTCAGGCTGTGCAGCTGATTCCTCGCCCTAGTGACGGGATTTGTAGGACTGTGTGGTGCCAAAGAGAATATGTCCAAACAAAGCAAATCTTACCCCCACCCTTCAGCTTCATTGCTCATGAGCTCTGCAGTATAATGGCATGAAAATATTTGAAATCCATTTGAGTCCATAGTTAATCATTGTACAGTCATGTCAGTACCTTTCTGTAGCTATAATTCCAGTTATTTGTAGTGTGTTTAATATCACTTTAGGTTTGGTTTCTTAAACCAACACTGGTTTTCTTTTTCAGACATTAACTATTGTTATTGTTGCTTCTTTTTCACCAGCAGTCTTTCTAACTCATATTTTCAGAATTTGAGGATAAGAGGGAAAGACTCTTAAACAAAACAGAGGCATCCACTGTGCCACTGTTTTGCATCAAAGTCTAATTAGTGACCTAATGAAGCAGACTGGGTGCTGCACTGATAACATTATAAATAGCTTCTTTTATAATGTCCTGGACCA
>VUQJ01028795.1:0-19403 GCA_015108635.1 Andinoacara biseriatus | reverse complement strand
ATGTCCTGGACCAAAAGAATGACTCCTCTCTCATGTTACAGAAGCCACACATTGCAGTTAATTATTTCCTGCCAATGATTAAAGGCAGATATGGAGATAAATCATTTTGAATTGGTGTCACCACCTTTAAATACTGAAGACAAAATGTCATCATTGCTATCTAAAATTTCTTTTTTGTGTTTTGTGCTTGCTGGGTAGAGTTTTGTGCGAATGTAGATTTGTGAGAACAGTGACGCATGTGTTAAAGTTTGCAGTGAGTCTTTTCTTTCCCTGCATTATAAATACTATAGCCTCCTGCAATCTGTAGCTACAATGTCTTGTGAAATGTTTGACATTAACGAGAGCTGATATTAATAGAGATAGGGTTATGATTTTTGAATTTTTAAATGGGCAGTACATTTAAAAAAAATCTAATAGTGACTTTTACTGGTTTTAACATAATGTTTTCCCTTGTTTTTGCCAGTGCCTGGTATGATGTACATGCTGCTACCACCTTTAAAGAATAGTCCAGTAATACCCAGTGAATACTGTACAGTATTATTACTTGAAATAATCATCTCTACACATTAAAGGAGCTTAGATGTGACCAGTGAAAGCAGTTGATGTGCTTGGTGGCGTGTTAATGAAGAAAGCTATTGTTATGTCAGTTGAATTGTAAGCGCATGATTGAAAGTTTTAAACCACCTTAAAATCAGTTCAGTGTCATGTCTCAAAGCAGTTGAAGTGTCATTTAAAGTTTCAAACCTGTGTTCATTCTGCAGCCTCCAAATAACGGGCCCCCTCCCCTGC
Organism: Andinoacara biseriatus; assembly: GCA_015108635.1. Taxonomy (NCBI): domain Eukaryota; kingdom Metazoa; phylum Chordata; class Actinopteri; order Cichliformes; family Cichlidae; genus Andinoacara; species Andinoacara biseriatus. Next base: position 18,614 of record VUQJ01028795.1, on the reverse strand, counting down.
CCAGCTCATCTCTTCCAGAAGGCTACTATGAGGAAGCAGTTCCTTTAGGTCCTGGAAAGGCCCCAGAATACATCACTTCCAGTAAGTGACAGGCTAATACATTAATATACATAAATCAGGTAACAGCAACAGTAAATGCTTCTCAATTATTTTTTTTTGTTACCTGATTTGAGTATACAATAAAGTTCAATCTATTCATGCCCTCTCAGACTATGACTCAGATGCTATGAGCAGCTCCTATGAGTCATACGATGAAGAAGAGGAGGATGGGAAGAGCCAGAAGATGCGTCACCAGTGGCCCTCTGAAGAAGCGTCCATGGATCTTGTGAAGGACGCCCGGATTTGTGCTTTCCTGCTTCGCAAGAAACGCTTCGGCCAGTGGACCAAACTCCTCTGTGTCATCAAAGACAACAAACTGCTGGTGAGAAACACTCAAATGGTGACTATATTTTAATTGTATTCCTTATATATATAACCGTATTACAACAAAGTCTTTCTGTCGCTGCAGTGTTATAAATCCTCTAAAGACCACACTCCACAAATGGAGCTGAACCTTTCAGGGTGCAGCATCACTCACGTCCCAAAAGATGGCAAGAAAAAGAAGCACGAACTAAAGATCGTCCACCAGGGGGCAGACGCCTTGGTGCTAGCTGTGCAGAGCAAAGAACAGGCTGAGGAATGGCTTAAGGTAAAACAATAAATCTCAGAACTGCTTTTTCCACCACATTGAGTAGACCTAGTAAAAGCTGATAACAGAGCACTCACTAGTTTTCCTTTCTTTTAATCAGTTTTGCCTTGAGGCGAATTGAACTGAATTGAATGAATATGTGTGGCTCAACTTTTAAGCTGACAGAACAACAGTGAACTAGCTTTTCTTAGAAATTTACTAGCTTTACTGGCTGCTCTTTGGTTATTAGTGCTGTCAAACACAGTAAAAGGTGCTATATACTCACCATAGATTATTCTAACTCAGGTCAGGTTGAGTCTGGGGATCAGCCTGTATGTTGCTTTCACATGTTGTGAAAGCAACATACAATCTTGACGTTTCTTCCTCAGGATGGGCCTTTTCCTCATATTGTATGACTGGTTTGTTGTGAACAGGTGGTTCTGCTGGTTTTGCTGTCATGTAGAGATGTTTGGTTTGTAGTCCTCCTCTGAATCCTTTCTTCTGCGTCTCTCACACATGCCCCCTCCCTTCCTTCCTTCCCCTGTCTTCTCTTATGCTCTGTGATCTTTCCTTCTGGCAGCTCAACAAGTCCACAAAACAAACCCACCCTGCTGACATCAAATAAGCTCCGGTACTTGTCTGCTTTTCTACCCTTGCAATGATTTGTTGTTGGGTCTGGGCTCTGTCTGTTCTAGTTGCAGGGGGAAAAGAGGGGTGTCATCAAGTCTTTTGGTTTTAAAAGGAACCCCAACCAACCCCCCATTTTTCCCTTTTATCTCTGCTCCCTTCAGCTCTCCTAGGAATCTCCTGAAATGTATTGTTTCTTGACAACCTATTGTGTGCTATTTTAAGATCCCTCCTGGCGCACTGTGTGATGGTATTTCTGTAGGTATTTGTGGACTTTAGACTCCAAAAGCTTTTAGACTTGGAGGTGTGTTTTTTTCTCTTTGTTTTCCTTCTTGTTAAGAGGACAATCTCTTGAGCATATTTTCCCCACAGAGTGTTGATGGAATGGTAAATGGTAAATGGACTAGTTCTTATATAGCGCTTTTCTACTCTAGCTGAGCACTCAAAGCGCTTATACAAACACCATTCCTATATATGCAGTGTTTGCTTTTGGTCTTTCTCATGAAGTTTCATCTGTAGCATGTTTATGGCAGCCAGGAAACAAAGACCCAAACAGTTTTTTTTTTTCTTGTTTCAATTACTTGTTCCAATTAGCTGTTGTTTATTGATAGGCTGGTGCAGGTAAACTTTTCGGGGGCTGAAGTATGTGTAGGCAGTTGCAACCACATCCATGAAAATATACAAATCTCTTAACCATTCAAATGATGGTCCAGGCCCATATTTAATCAGGTGCCTGGATATTGGAAACACTTTGAAGTGATAATGCAGTGGCAGTCATTTTGTAACTCATTCTGATGTTATTTTCGTTTGCTTAATTGATGCGCATGTAGTTTGTCAGGCTACTACAATCTGCATTTCTCACATCCAGTTGACTGAAGTTGTGTGTGCATGCCCTCCTGTGCAAACCGTGATGGATTTAAGGTCCATGTGCTGTATTCATGTTATTAGCAGTGCAGGAATGTGGGGTTACATTCCTTGGCCCACTCCACGCTCCCTCAAACCTCTGGGTGTCTAAGAGTGGCACCCAGTCACAGTGATCATGTTTGTGTTTGGATTTTTTATGTATTTGTTATTCCCCTGCATGTTTTCTTTTGTCTCTTGATCTCCCCCTCTCCACTCTTTGTGTTTTTTTTTTGGTCCACCTCTCACAAACTCATCTTTTACCCAGAGGCAGTAAACTTCAATAATAGTCATTCCTGAATCTCATGTTATCAATTTGAATAACAGGAATTAGGATTTATTTGGATATTTTGCCACTAGAAACTGTTGGCCAACAGCATGTCAGAAGGTGACGTGAAATATAAGTCATCAGATTCAACTTTGCTCGACAAAAGAAGGAGAGGAAAGCAATGAAAGGAAAAGAGGAAAGCTGGGAGAGTACCTGAGACTTTCCAAAGCTCATAGTTTACAGCAGTGATTCTCCCAGACCCTGTAGGCTAACGATCTGTTAATGGCGCTCACATGTCCAATATGTGTCATTGCTTAATTTTCCTTCCCAGTGTTTTTAAATGTATCAATTCCCCCACACCCCAATTCCTTCTTCTTTTTCTTCATCTCTCTTTTGCCTTCTGATACAGTCTGACCTAATTTCTTTGTCTCTCTGACTAACTTCTCTTTTCTTTTCTTCGCCTGCATAAATTTTGGGGGAAAGTAAGTGGAATGTGCACTGTTAGTCACAGCTTATCTGCTCAAGTTTCCATTACAGTTCAACCCCTTGTGCAAACGGTTTGACAATGTATGCCTGCCCTGTGCATGTCAACGCCTTTATATCTTTAGAGACCATTAATCAGTTCCAGGATTTATACCTTGAGCTAAAATGCAAGCACATCCAACATTTCTTTAAAATATGCCACAATAAATTGCAGTTCTACTTATTAGCAGTCCTCTGCAGCACAAACCACATGCCCCCCCCTCCCCTGAAACAAATATATTACACTTTTCTACTCTAAGTGAGCACTCTATACAGCATGTTTCATTCATTCAGTGCTTTTATCCTATTCACACTCTGACAAATGCAACTTGGGGTTCAGTATCTTGCCCAAAGATCCGTTTGGCATTCTTACTGGAGGAACCAAAGATTGAGTAGCTGTAAGGAGTAGTTTTAAAACAGCTAATTGATCATCTGTAGAGGAACAGTTTATTTGAAGAGTTTCAGTTCAGTTAGTTTCAGTTCATCTCAGTACAGAAACAGCATTAGTGAAGGTTACAAATGATCTTCTTACGACCTCTAACAGTGGACTCATCTCTGTGCTTTTCCTGCTTAACCTCAGTGCATACTGTTGACCATAATAATTTATTACAGACATTAGAGCAGGTCATAGGCATTAAAGGTACTGAGCTGCAGTGGTTTGAATCATATTTATCTAATAAGAGTTTATCAGATAATCAGGAGTGTTCTTCACACACTAAGGTTAATTATGGAGTTCCACAGGGTTCAATGCTAAGACCAATTCAATTTATACTATACATGCTCCCCTTAGGCAGTATAGCATAGCATTAATTTTTCATTGCTATGCAGATGATACCCAGCTTTATCTATCCATGAAGCCAGATGACAAACATCAATCAGTTAAACTGCAGGAAAATTGCAAAATTTGCACTCCAAGGAGGTCAGTAAGCAAAGAGCAACAACTCATCAGTCAACACTATTTTCTTTTTTATTGCAAGTTGTGTTTTAGCACCCATAGTTACAGCCTGTAGTTTCACCACCTCCTCGTCTTTTTGATTTGTAGTACATCATCAGACCTATGTAGTACCCTGGCATGGCAGCAAAGCTCTCCGAAAGAAAGATAGACATGATGTTGCTGTCTATCCTGTTCTCTGGCCTCTCAGCTGCTCTTAAGCCAAACCCATGGAGCCACAGCCTGTCATTTCCCCCACGAAACCCAGTTATGCTCCCTCCAAGCCAAACCCAATGAGCTGAGGAGTTCTGCACAGCCAGAGATGGTTCAGAATACTTGTGGAGAAGACGAGTGGGAGTTTGTGTGTCTGCATGTGTGTCAGGGAGTGCATTAGCAGACTTGCGCACACAGCGGTTCATCTGAAATCTCATTTTGCAGTACCCACTGTTCATCTGCACACATCTCTGTCACCACCATATGCCAGATCCCATGGTGGGTTGCCAGGTCAGACGTCTAAAGAGGTTACAGTAAAGCACCCTGGTGCCCTATTCACAAGCCTGCAGATCTCATTCACCTCTACTAGACCTTATTGTGTATGGATTCCATGGTTGCAGTAAAACTCTTAGGGTTACAGACCTGCCAACCCCCACCCCTCCACCAACTACTACCACACACCACATGTATGCATGCTCTCCCTCCTGAAGTTCCTGCAGTGCTGTTGCTCCCTTGGCTGTGATTCAGTAGCATGATGTGATGTGAGAGATGGAGGAGTTCACCATACATGTGGCCTGCATTACTCAAGGCAAACCTTCTAGACTGAAGGAATGAGCTTCCTAATTATGCGGTAACTGAGCAAGCCAATATTTTAGGATTTTAAAATTAGGAATCCACCTACATGTTAAGATCAACAGTCAGGACCAAAGATACTGCCAGCCCTGTTAGTGATGGCAGCATATAAATTGAACTCTCTGCGGTGATCAAGTGTGAATGTGGACTTGTTAAATGTGAACGGCAGCCTCATTAGCTAATGGTGTATTTCCTTGTCTGTCCTAGGTGATGAGAGAGGTGTGTGTTAATGGGAGCATAGATTTGGATGGAGCTGGATCTGGATCTCCAGTACATAAACCTGAACTGGAAAAGGTAAACAGAACTCAGTCACTGATATATGATGCTGGCACACTCAATTATATTTTGTCATAAAGTGTAGGGTTTGGATCAGTGAACAGTAAGCAGAAGAATACATTTGATTAACTGATTGTGATGAGTGTTGTTCTAACTGTGAGACTCACAAATGTAAAGCAAAAAATAAAAGAATCACTAAGACATTAGTGATTGATTTGTTAGGCAGATTTAGACTGATAAAATATCATTAATCCCACCTAGATTTTGAACCACAAGTTTTATTAATTCCTGTGAACCTGACAGCCAGTAGTCCCAATAATAGGTCAGTAATAGATTAATTGGTTCTAAAATTCCTTAGATGATTGTGTTCTTGTAGACAAACCTTTCTATCACAGAAGATAGTTTTTTCTTAGTGCAATCAAATAAAATCACAGTATGTAGTAATGTTGTAATGTTGTGTCTAAACACTGTAGACATACTGCATGCGGCACATACATCATGTGTGTGCCTGGATCTATGCATGTGTGATTAGTGGTGGAAAATGAACTACATCAGAGGATCTTTAATGACAAACCTCTCCCAACTTGGCATAGCAAACATAAGCCCAGCCTAATTATTCATCTGTAACATGTTGCAGATGTTCCTGCAGTGTAATTAGACAGCTGTGTTTGAGCGTTAATGCCTTTCTTGACTTCTTTTAGAGTTTTTTTCACTGTGTACCTTCCTGTGCACCCATTCTTATTATTATTATTATCCTGCCTCCAGAAAGCATCATGTGACAGGCCAAGCTCAGATGGGGAAGCAACCCATGAAAATGGACACAGTGACTGCAAGGACCAAGGTGAGAGTCACAGCAGAAGTTGCAATATTATGGCTAACATGTGAGTGGAAATTAAAATCTGATGCTAACACAGTTAAATAAATAAAAGCAACAGAAAAGTGGTTAGTACGCTAAAACAATTTTACTTTCATGTAAAAGGCATATTACAGCACATTTCTCCAAGTGTTTTATAGTGGAGTCAGTCTGTCTAGCCTGAGATTCGGTCTCTCCTTCCTAAAAGCTCAAACTCACTCACTTTTAAGTGTAGCTCAAGGAAGAACAATAAAAATGAGCCTGCAGTCAAAGCAGTATAGAAAACTTACAGTGTTACCTCAGACTGTAGACTGATTGCTTGTAATTGCCTACAGGCAGGTGAGTCTGCTCCCACCTGGATCTCTCAATCCCCATCTTGACTCACAGGCGAGCCGGTGTGGATACAGGCCAAGAGTTGCCCTATAAACTTAACTAGCACAACGCCTGGTTGTCTGACTGTAGTTGACCAGATCAAGCTGTTTGTAGTTCTAGCCCCCAAGGGATACTTAGTTTTGTTTTGTTTTTTCTAAATTTTTCATGGTAATATACTTTTTGTATCAGCAATTTTCTGGAACTTTAATCTGAATGCCATGGAAATCAGCTATCGTGCTTGCGTGTCAACAGAGCTATGACATATAAACAATCCCCACAACCCGATGAAGACCGTGTGATTGAGTGTGTGCAAGGTTTCAAATCTGCAAATAGTTTGGTGTTGAGAATATCTTCTTTTTCATAGTGAATTCCCCATCACACTGCATCCACACAGTACCTTTAATTGCAGCCCCAAGGCACATTACAACATCAATAATGAAGTTAAATGACCAACAGGATTTATTAATATTGGTCTTTCTTGGAATCATAAAGAATTGTTCTCAGTTTGAATGGCTGCCTTTCTCATGTAATCTTTCTCATAATTCAGAAAGGAAACTCTGCAAGCTGTGGAAAGGTCAGCCTTTATTGACAGCTCAAGAATGCACATTTGGACTTATTTAACATTCTTTTACACAGGGATGGTCTTTCCTGCTCAACTACAAGCCAAAACAAAGAGATACGGTTGAAATATTCTCTGATTATTTACTGTGTTTGCTCAGCAGGCAAAATTATTCTGGGAGAGAAATCTCATTTTACTTGTCAGCTCAGTTATTTGGATTGTCAACTAGAATTTAACACTCTTATTTTTTTTGTCTCTGTTTACATTGGTTCATTTTTCCAGAATTATGTCTGAAGCAGATTTCTTACCAGCAGTTAATTACAAATCTCCAGTTGGTGTTGGCGATTTGAAAAAGCTTTGTTGTACAAGACATGTTCATGTGTGTCTATCTATCTATCTATCTATCTATCTATCTTGAGGTCTGTGTGGCCAGCTGAGTAGGTTTTTTTCCTTATAGCTGAAATGTTTGCAGTTTATTTGTCAGAAACTGTTCACTAAGCAAGAGTTATTAATGTAACTATGGTTTTATGAATTCTGAATGACTAGAAGAGACCATATGAAATATCTGGATATCCACTGTGTGCATGAGCAGAGGTTGAGACACAGTACCAACAAAGTGTGACCTGGGTGACACAAGCAACCTCATAAAGGAGCCCAGCACACGTCAGTCATGTCCTGCAGAATCTTCTGATCAAGATTCCAAGTGACAGTGAACTCTGGCAGTCAGGGAGAACTCGAAGTTCTTCATCCATTCTCCTCGTCCTTCACTCCTCATTCAGTCCAAGAACTCTTGTAAGCTTAATCAGCCAAATTCGTTTTGGTAACAAGAAAAAAACGGAATTACTGGAATCAAATTAACCGGAGCACATTTATTTTTTACATCTTCCTCGTCTTCTGAAAGGAAAAATATTATTAATTTCTTCTTTTTTCAAAAGGTATAAATCACTTTCATGTCTGTTTGTCTGTGTTCCACCTTAGGCCTGCGTTGTGTGTTTGTACTCTTTTGTTATTAGAGGAAAAGCCCTGTGCCTTTAAGTGACTGCAGACAGCTTCCTGCTTAATTAAGGCAGTCGCCATGGTAGTTGTCACATGAGAGGAAGTAAACACAATATAGAAAAAATGCCAAAACATGAGATTTTGAGTCCAAATTAAATACAGGGTTTCTGTCATTACGGTATCTGTTTGGACTATTATTCATTGCTTTCAATAGTTAGGTGCTGATTCCTGTAAGGTCTGGTTTTGCGTGTTAGTGTGTGTTTGTGTGCACGTGCGCGCATGTGTGGGTCTGTGTGTGTGTGCAAGTGCAAACCAGCCCCAGTGATTATACAGATTTCTGCGTGCACATGTGTGTCTCGAGTCGGTCCAGACACTGGGTATGACATAAGTGAAGGGGAATGCTTTATATTTCCCTCCCCCGCTTCTTCTCCACTGTCTCTTTTGCCTTGATATCTGGCAACAGGGAGAGGTTAAAAGTCAAGATTGTTTCTGCATAGTATAGAGATGCACATTAAAACAAACATTATTTTCTTCTTTTCCTTATATTTTCTCACACACATTCAGATACACCACAGACCACAGTATCAGCTAAACAAGAGAGCCACGCAGAAGCTTTTTTCCTCACGCAGACAGAGCGGCTCAGATGTAGCCTCTCATGACCTCATTTTTTTTCGCTTCCTTCAAGCAGAATGTGCACTGTCATTCAACTCTCTTTCTCTATTTGGACTGAAACTAGGACAGCTCAAATCAGAGGACTCAGACCAGAGGGAATGTTGGGATTTTGAAATGAACCTAATTCTCTGCTCTTTTGAACCCACAAGGGTCTGATTAAACCCACTCTGAACTCAAAGCTGTTTATAGTAGAGTCTAAGGTTGCTTGTTCTTCTTCTTACATTATTACAAAAGCATCCAAACATAACTGAATCAACAAAAATGAATGCGTTACATCTCACTTCATAATTTCCTGTCTTGAGATAAAGATCAAGATTGGCTTAAGTCTGCAGGAGTCCTGACTAATTGAAATCGCCAGTGTAAGGAAGGAATTAAGTTCAACATGTATGATTCTCTCAAGGAAAAGGAAAGAAAACTACGAAGTCTGATCAGAAGACCGGCACTGTGGGGAAGGGAGCAAGCAAGAAGATCACTAAGATCATTGGACTTGGAAAGAAGAAGCCCTCCACGGATGAACAGACATCATCAGCTGAAGAAGATGTACCTACATGTGGTAAGAGAGACACAATGATCATAGAATCTGGAAAGTGACATTGGCTTTTATTGCTTAAACCAAAGCTTGCGCGCGGTTTATCAGCAGGAAACAAAAGGGAGCCTCCTGTCTCATCTTGACCCTTATTGTGCCTACTAATGGAGTCTGAATTCAGTCTCCTAATGTCATCCTCCCATCTTGGATGCTAAGTGCATTTTAATCATCTGGTCTGCACACTTCTGTTTAAAATAAGCATGTGGCAGATGTGTTTATATGTGTTTTGATAAGGAAGACAGCAATTATCTAGGTCTGAGATCAGTGACTGTGCAACACCTCCAACTCCACAGGCCAGTGCAAATAGTGCCTGCCATGAGAAACCTCAAAAAATGTGCTTTTTTTTCATCATGATAACTGTAACTGCTTCTTTCAGATGGTATCTTGTGTTTGCTCTGACTGGCAGGCTACCTGAATGTTCTCTCCAATAACCGCTGGAGGGAGCGATGGTGTCGCCTCAAGGACAACCAGCTGCTCCTCCACAAGGACCGGGACGACCTCAAGAGCCACATCGCCTCACTGCCCCTCAGAGGCTGTGAGGTCAGCCCTGGCCTCGACCAGAAGCACCCGTTTGCCTTCCGCCTGCTTCGTAACAGCCAAGAAGTAGCTGTATTGGAGGTCAGCTATTTTGATGGATTTGATTTGACACTTGAGAGATTTTTATCTATTAAAAACTCCATCAGGTGTTGAGTGAATCAAAAGGTTTCAACTTGCATTCTGTTAGCTCTGTTCCAGTCGCTAACAGCTGAAACGCTCAGCCCAGAAAGCACAAAACACACACACACACACACACACACACTGGTGTAGCGAGAAGTGGAGGCATGGAAAAACATGTCAGCAATGATCCACTTGGTGTCAAAGGGTCACCAAATGATGGAGAACATTTAATGCTGCTTGCATGGAGACACCTGAGTACTGCAGAGTTTAAACGAAGCATCAAAGGAACAAAACTGTGGCAAGGATTTTTTATAATCGATTATTCGAGTTACTCGAAGCATAGTTGCAGCCCTACATTATGTTAATGTGGAATTTAAATTTTATAATGGTTTTCTTTGCCTGCATCTCACTCTATCCGAACCATCCTCCTCTGTCCCACGCTCAGCATGTCCTGCTTCACTGCATCCATAAGTCTTCTCTATGGATTTCCTCTTTTCCTCTTGCCTGTCAGCTCCATATTCATCATCCTTTTTCCAGTATTTCCACTATCTTCTCTGCTCCAAACCATCTTAACCTTTGCTAACTTTGTCTCATATACTCATTTCTCATCCTTAACTCTTCCACCTCCAGCTTGACTGCCTGTAAACTGTACTGTACATCATAGCAGGTCACATGACTACCATCTTGTAAACTAATGTTTTGGCATCTTCTAATTGAGTTAACTTTGGTTTTTTTTTTCATTTTTTAAAACTTTTTATGTCAAAGACACTCTTTAACATGACAGAGACTGGTGGGATTACATTCCTGTAATTCTGACATTTACCTTCAGGCCTCCTCCTCAGAGGAGATGGGTCGCTGGTTGGGGGTTTTGCTGGCTGAGACTGGATCCACCACCGACCCAGCCACCCTGCACTACGATTACATCGACGTTGAGACCACCGCTAACGTCATCCAGCTTGCCAAGCAGTCCTTCTGGTGAGCAATACAGATATTTTGTCTTTGGTGTTTACTTTTTCTCTCTGGTTAATACCTGGAAGAACTCTTAAAGAATTACTGTATTATGTCTTTCATCCCTTATTTTATTTGCTCATGATGGCTTATATGGTGAACCTTAGTAATGCTTTTATAATTTGTTTGTTTGCTTTTTTATAGCATCATTTTCAGTGGCAATGCAACTGTTAATGATCCATGTTTTTAAACTATTTTGTGGACTAACAAGGTGCAGGTGAGGTTATGGAGCTACGCAATCACAGAGATCTGAAACCCAATCTTGATGTTTTATGTTCAGTTTCACCAGCAAACGTGCTCTTTCTCCTAACCCATACCTGGACAACCCAGTCAACGGCTATGCCTGCCCCTCTGGTATGGCACTGCACTATGATGACGTGCCCATAAATGGAACGGTAAGGACACATCTGTTTACTGATGTTGCACACATACTACACAAAGAAAGAGTGAGTTAACGTAGCTTAGTACCCTCTGTTTTGCATTCAAACGCTTGAATGGTTCTTTCTTTGCATCCTTTCACTTTTCTGCATATCATTAACATGTTAACAGAGAATTTGTCATAGGTTGGTGAGTATATTAAAGAAATGCATCTAATTTTTGGAGTTTCAGGGTAGCTACTTGGTAAAATCTGTTTTCTCAAGCACCATTTCCTAAGATCAAATTAGACAGTGCACGCTATTATGTATTTGTAATGATGCTGTTTTTTGTAACCTGTACTCTATAGCTCCTTTTGCCTTCTAAACCCACTGACCTGAGTGCACATTAACCCGGGGTCAGCTCAGTCTGCACCCAAAGAACAGAACATTCCTGTTTTTCTTGCTGTAAAGCTGTGATGGTCAGTTTGCTAAAACTAGTTAACTTTAGCTTGTTTAAAAATTTCTTACAGATTTATTTATGAAACATGATATCTCAACTGGCGATATCTGTATAAAGTCACATCACCAGTGAAGTCAGAAAACAGAAAAGTTTATCAAGACGGTCCATAGCAGTACGTTTGCTTAGTGTGAGGCAATTCAACAGAGGCGGCAAAAGTACAGACATTCTGTACTTAAGTAGAAGTACAGATACTCAGTACTCTTTTCACTCTCTGGAAATACAGCAGCTGGATCTTTAGCTAGCAGACACACTGTGTGACAAACTGCAAACAGTTAGTTTGTGTGTTTGCTGATCTTCGTTGAGCTGTTAAAAATATTGTATTTGAAATTACCTGCCAAGATGCTGAAGTACCACGATCACAACCTACGAACCAAAAACGTTGTTCTGGATCGTTCCGGCCCACTTTAACCCCTGAGCACAGCGCTATAAATGATTAATTACATTAATTAATCAATAATTACATGGAATTGCCTCTTTTAAATCTTTGTATGCAATAAGTCCCGGGGACAAATAAGCCAAAACACTTGCCTCTTATGTGTAATCGTTTCCTCTATTTAGGCTCAGATCAGATTGATGTTTGAAGGCAATAAGTGTTAAACCTAAAGTAACGAGTCTGTTTGGTAAATGTAAGGAATGAAAAGTACAGATATTTGTGTAAAAATGTAGGGAGTAAAAGTAAAAAGAAAAATAAATACTCAGGTAAAGTACAGATACCTGAAAATTCTAGTTACTGTAGGTACAGTAACAAAGTGTTTGTACTTTGTTAATTCTCACCTCTGCAATTCAAAATAACTGTTTTTCAAAAAATAGACAAGCAGACAGAGACTATTGAGTATTTTATTCATAAATTAGAGGTTGCACGTGTTATAAAAAAGTATAGGAGTATTCCTATGATTTAGTAGTATTGTTTGTTCATAAATTTCTAGGACTTAATAAAAACTCATCTATAATGGAAATATCTCCTCCGGAGGCAGAGGACACATCAAATACCTGTTTTCACTGCTGGAGCAGTACTCTCCATGTTGGGGAAACTGAACTAAGGGTGCTAATTGGTGCAGTTCCTCTTTAATGTCACTAACTGCAATTGCTGTGAAAATGTGTGATACTAATATTTCACTCCTTTTATCTTCTTTTCTGTTCTCCTTATATCTTCTTTCCCCTCTCTTTTCTCTTGACTCCTCTCTTCTGCTTGCTTGCATGCTCACCTGGTCTAACCCAAGGACCCAGAGATGCAGTACACCATTCCCAGCACAGGAGGGCACCAGCTGAAAAAGGGGGTGCACTATGAGAACACTGAGCTCTATGAGAACATGCCCTCGCCCCATCCTCTCAAGCCTTCCTCTACTTCTACTTCCCATTCTTCTACTAGTCACTACAAAACCCCTGTTTCTAAAATCTCCTCAAAGTTTCTCACTGCTGATTCTAAAACTACTACTCAGGTGACTAACACACTGCTGCATAATGTTTATTTTATACATTTTCTTTTTTCCTTTTTATGGTTGTGCAGAATGACTTTTGATGTTTTTAATTCTCCTCTTTTCACTGTTCAATAATCAGTATCACCACTGTAACTGAAAACAGTTGCATGGGTGATACTGATCAACTGGAGGTGCATATTTTCACGTTTGAAATCCAAACAATTAGTTCCTATGCTGCCACTTTTCCAGTAAAATGAAAGCTGATTGCTATAATGATGGAAAAGGAGTTTATTATTCCTGCAGGAGCGAGCTTTGACTCAGTAGGCAAGTTGTTGGTGTTGGCCACCCAGGAGTCCATCAGCCTGTGAATTGTTCCCCCTCTGGTGTAGTTTTCAGTAAATGGATTTCTATCACAGCTGGGCCTGAGATCACTCCCATGTCCAGACTTTGGAAATGTTCACCATGTGCTCCAGATCATACTAGTTTTGCTCCTGTCAGCTGATATTGATATTGATTACTTATTCAGCACTGGTTAAATAGTGACTGTGAGTGTGGGTTTGTGTGGTTGCCCCATACATTCAGTTCAGTTCAATGCAGTTTTATTTATACAGTTCCAATTCACAACAATAGTCTCCTCAAGGTCCTTTATAATGTAAAGTAAAGACCCTAAAATATTAGAAAGAATCCCCAACAATCACATGGTCCCCTATGAGCAAGCCCTTGGTGACAGTGAGAAGGAAAGAAAGAAACCTCCAGCAGAACCAGGCTTAGGGAGGGCAGCCATCCGCTGCAGCTGGTTGTGGGCGATGGGGAAAGAGACGAGAGCAGAGAAAGACCTACAAGCTAACATTGTGCCAGATAATGTTAGGCTTGAGTGTCCTAAAAATCACACTTTCCGTCTGATATTCTCACAGTTTCTTCACTAAGTCCAATGTTAAAGCCGCTTAAAAGAAAGTTTTACTAATGCCGGCAGCTACCAGTGGCAAAAATGGTAAAGCTTTCTGACAGAAAGGTTTAGGACATCCTCAACATCTGACCTTCACTGACACCTTTCACAAAGGTTTACAGCGTCCTTCAGAGTAAATAGATGTGGACACATTGATAGCTGAGGTAAACAATGGACTGACAGCTTACAGTCACTACAGCATAATGAGGGGAGACCTAACACCGTGCAGTAGCTAGTATTATGCACTTGAAGTGGGAGGCGTAACAAAACCCCTCCCAATCTACAGTCTACTGATATCTAACGGTGAGATTTTAATACCAGAGGTGTGGTCTGATGTCTGTAGTGAAATATTATGGTCACTGGTATCAAATGCTGCACTGAGGTCTAAGAGTACAAGCACAGTGATGAATCCACTGATCATTGATAAACTTAAACTCTTTGTGCTTTGATGCTCTCTAAATCCTGACTGAAACTCTTCAAATAAACCATTCCTTTGCAACTGATCAGTTAACTATTAGACAACTACTGTCTCAAGCATTTTTGAAATAAAAGGAAGGTAAGAAATTTGTCTATAATTAGCTGAGACAGCTGGGCCAATAAGGGCTTTTTAAGTTACTTTGCATTTCCTTCCTCCTTCCCCTTTACAGCAAGTGTTGGTTTTGTGTGTAATCTCTATTTTTGCAACCCTGTTCTAAATACCACCCTACCTCCATGGCCATTTAAAGTCACCACATGGAGTTGTATGGAGCTCTGCCTCCTCTCCACAATCTCTTTGATGTGTGTAATGTGTGTGGTGTGACAAAGGGGTGTTAACATCCCCTACAAGGCCATAAAGGACTGCTTAGCTATATGAAGTCACAGTCAGATCGGGATATATGTCATCTGTCATCAGAAGGTGTCCTGTAATCTGTGAAATCTTATCTTAAACTCAGATTACTATTTAGTTTTTACAAAGTAGTTCTATTCATTCAAGATGGACAATCGTCATTACAAGCAATAGATCAATGGAAACAGGTTTTATGGATTGATGAACTTTGACTCAAATCACTGTCAGTATGTAGAGAGGTAGTCAGGAGAGAGATGCAACAGTGAGTGTCTACAGTCATCTGTAAAATATGGTGGAGCCTCTGTCATGGTTTGGGGCGGCATTTCAGCCAGTGGTGTTGGAGATCTTGTCCAAACTGCTGGAATTATGAATGCAGAAAAGTACAGTCAGATTTTGATCCACCATGCAATGCTATCTAGAAAGCATCTGATTTGTGATGCTTTCATTTTTCATCATGACAATGATCCCAATCACACTGCAAATACAGCAAAAGCATAACTGGCATACCTAGAAAAGCATACAGTGCATACATACGAGCATTATCAGCCGTGGGCTGGTCTCCTCAGAGCCTGGACATCAGACGTGTGCGATCATCTTGACAGACAACAGAACAGAACAAGTCAGCCAACATTCAAATAACAGCTTTGAATGTCCTTTTAAGAAGCCTGGAGAACTATTCCTGAGGACTACTTTTAAAAATTACAAAAAAATATAAGAAATGAATTACTTTATTCACATAAATCCTTAATGTAGAGACTTACAAAATATGTGTGGGGGTGACAAAATATGAATCTGTTTTTTTATTATAGGATAATATTTGTGCAGTCCAAGTAGACACATGGAAGGTCAATGGAACGTTATTTCATAAGTGCATGCTGGCGCAGTTTCCAGGACAATTTGGTGCTTGTGTATCACTTATATAGATTACTAATAACTATTTGTGGGGTCATTTGAAATGTGTCTTTCCTGTTTGTTCAGCTAAAGGGAAAGAAGGGAGCAGCAACTAATGGGGTGGCATCAAAACAGAAGGCAGAGCCAAAGAACCAACCCAAGAAGAATGGAGTCATTGGGACAAATGGGTCCACGGCTCTGAAACGCAACAACTCAAGTAAGTTTTGATATGTGAAGGTACCAGTAGGAAATCATCTTAAAGTATGATCCACCTTTCCTGGTCAGGTCTTGGTCTGTAAGTGAACAGCAGACAGTGTGTCTGGCTTCTCACCACTGATTGCTTTCTACCAAAATTCAGTTCCACAGCAATGTGGAAAATTCAGGATGTCTAAATTACAGTTGGTTTAAGTAGAGGGGAGTAAATAACTGAAAGCCTTTAAACCTATCCTACCCTGGAGACGGTCCATGTGACGCATGTGGGCCAGGTTTAAGCCTCCTGCCAACTCCAGGGTAAGAGGCGCGATAGCACAAACAGAGTCCAACTCGTTGGAAGAGAGTGAAATGTGGTTGAGTTAATCCTCGTGGTTCAGAAAAATATTTTTTGCCTAATGTGTGAACGAGGAGGGTTGTAACCACTTAGCATAGCTTGCAATTCCTGTAAATGTCAGGATGGAAACACCAAATGCTTCATGTTGGGTTTAGAATATGACACACAATTCTCGCTGTCACATAAGAGTGCTGAATTTGAAACTGTTAGCAGCGGCTTGAATGAGCGATTCTTCATAAATCTTCACAATGACGGGAAGGTTGAATGGTTGCCCTCAGTGTATTTTCCAGTGAGAGAAAGGCATAGTCCCAGCAATTAGTTTAAGGCTGTGAGTTCAGGGGGTTTCTGGGCAGTTCAATCCTCTCTCTCTCTATCTGCACTTGCAGATGGCTTCATTTTTTTGTACCTGGCTTTTCCTGTGCAGATGGGGAGCAGTGTAAGTACGGGAAGAATCGCGTGGAGGCTGATGCTAAGCGACTGCAAGCGAAGGAGGAAGAGCTGATGAAGAAGAAGCAGGAGATCAGAAACCGCCTGACCCTGCTGAAGAAGGACAGGAGAGACCTGCGCGCTGCTGTGGAGGCAGCAGCTGGTGAGAGAGTGACAGAAATTATCATTAAAAGACTTGCGTCTGAAATTTAAAGAAATGATTTGCTCTGGAAAAAAAAATTACCTTTCACTCAACGTCTCACCAACTTGAGTTTATTAAAGTAATAATTCTCTCCCTCTCATCCGTTAGGCAAACGTTCGCATAATTCTCTGTCAGAGCGCTTGAAGAGGCTGGAAGATGAATGCAAACTCAAGGAGGAGGAGCGGGTGAACCTGGAGCTAGACCTAACTGAGGTGAAGGAGAGCCTGAAGAAAGCCCTTAGCGGAGGTGTCACCCTGGGCCTCACCATTGAGCCAAAAGCTGGCACTTCCGGCCTCCAGGTCAGAACACTCTGTGTGCGCTTTTGCTTTGCAGTGCCATGCCACCACATTAGCATAACAATGTATTTTTTTTTTCCCCCCGTGTGTTTGTGTAGTCGCCAGCAATGCTGCGACGGACACGTGAGTCTCCGTTCTCCAGCTGTGACACTAGTGACACAGAGTCCTGCTCCCTGCCAGTCAACAGTGCCTCACTGCTCTGCCGACAGCAGGGCAGCCAGAAGCCCTCACCAGTCCGGGGACATGTCCTCAGGAAGGCCAAGGTTAGAGGTCACACCACACAATAGAACTAGCACCAGTCTTTCTCTTGGAATATGCAATGTTTTTGACGTTGCGTCTCTGACTAGTTCTGTTCTTTGCACATATTCAAACCATGCTAAGAGCCTTTCAGACGCATTCTCTTTATTCTCTCCTCATCTGCTCTGTCCCATGTGATGTGGCTCCTTAAAAAAAAAAAAATTAGGCTTAGTATTTTGAAGCATTCCAATTCTTGGACGCTTCTGCAACGCTGTGATGCACTTAGAAGATGCATTTCTCAGGTTAAGATGCTGATATGAGTTTATTTACTTTTGTCTCTCCTAATATATCAAAAAATGTTTAAATATGAATGTAATGTTAGTGTTTCCATTCTTTTAGCCATATTCAATTCAATTTTATTTATATAGCACCAAATCACAACACGCAGTCACCTCAAGGCACACTGTGTTGTATGTTAAAGACCCTGTGAAATTTTTTTTTTTAGAACACATCTGTTCTTGAACCTGTGTCTGTAGCAGTGGAAACAGTGTGAGTTAGGTCATTATGGATGATCGTATCAGCACAGTTGTGTGTCAGGGTCCACACAGAGGAGCAGCCGGGTGTCACAATGAGCAGTGAGGCAACAGTACTTTATAAAGTTATGTAGTTCACTGCAAGCTTTGGTTTAAGTGAGCTTGCAGTGTTTTATTCACACCTGCAACACATCAACACAACTGTGATGTTCTTTTCATTTGGTAAATCGAGGACTAGTACTAGCTTGCAAATTGAGCGTCTGTGTCTGTTTTGCAGGAATGGGAACAGAAGACCGGCACATAAACCTCTCACATACATTCTCACATCAGTCTTCCTCTGATCTCTTTTTTTAAAATTGTGTATATATTTATTTAAAAAAAAAAAAACCTGTTCATACAGTCAGCAGGTGTGCTGAGGAGGATACATGCATAGCATTCACATGTACTAAAACATGTGGCTAGTTTTAGTACACTGTAAGTACTACGGCATAAACTTTTATACTATTGAGCATGCTCGGTGTACTTTGTTGTGCAACTTGTGTTTTCTGCTGTGACATCTTTTCAAGCAACGACATGTCTTTTTATTTTTCCTCTTTATATGTGTTCTAACCATTTGAGTTTAAAAGGGTCAAAGGTTAAAACCAAGTATTTATTTGTAAATGTTTAAAAGGAAATA